>CAXAQZ010001352.1:0-132000 GCA_963971145.1 Sussaba pulchella
ACGACGACGACGACGACTATGAGGACGACGACGACGACGACGACTATAAGGACGACGACGATGACGACGACTATGAGGACGACGACGACGACGACAACGACGAGAAAGACGTATTAATTATGAAACATTATTCGTTATTAAAAATTAACTATTAAATATTATTAACTATTTATAAATTATTAATAAATAGATGGAAAAGTAATGTCCAATCTCAATAATCGTGTCCACTCCTCTAACCTGACCTAATACTACGCAGCTTATATATGTTCACTTTGCAAAAAGTAGTTAAATTCCACAAAAAACACAGCGTGCAAAAAATGGACATAAGTACATTTACCCAAGCGGGTACCAACGCGTGCAAAAAGGTGTGAGCTAAACGGGAAACATTGAGCGCAGATATTTACAGCAAGTACATATTGCTTTAAAAACATATTTTGAGATATATAAATTTGAATTTTAAAAAAATCACAGCAGTACTTGGCGAATTTTTTTTTAAGTCAAGGCAGACATTTTATTATTAAGTAGCAATGTAGTATATGATTATGTATATCATTGAATACGAGCAGAAACATATGAACTTGCAAAGTACTGCTGGGATTTTTTTTTCAATCCAAATTTATACATTATCAAAATATATATATGTATATATATATGTTTTCAAAGCAATATGTGCTTACTGTAAATATCTGCGCTAAATGTTTCCAGTTCATCTCATACCTTATTGCACGCGTTGGTACCCGCTTCGGTAAATGCACTTGTCTGAATTTTTTTACACATTTCATCAATGTTTTCTCTAGAACTAATAACGCGATAAAGAAAATTTTTTTTTTGGAGTTTTTAAAATTCTTCTCCGGATTTTCTTCAACTTCACGATTATATGGGACCCCCTACCGGTATATTATGCCCCCGGGGCATATGCCGGGTCGTCGGGCAATTGTGTTTTCTATGTTTGCTGTCTTCTAGATACATCCATGTTGGAAAATGAGAAGACGAAAACTCCAATTCTGAACTTGATGAGGATATACTTAATTAATAATGATAATAATAAATTTGAACTCGCAAATGGGGAAATTACTCGTGCGGCCCGTAAAGGGTCACACGCAAAATAAATATGATTAGCTACAGGCATTACGAGCCATATCTACTACTAACCATGGGCACAACTAACCATGGATACTACTAACCATAGGCACTGCTAACCATGGGCTCAACTGTCCATGGGCACTACTATCCATATACACCACTAATCATAGGCCCGCTTGTTTTATTTTATATTTTATTTCATTCCACGTATCACTTTATTTCAGCGAGTTGTTAACCTACCTTACGCAGCCTTTTATTCATCTTAGTCATTTACGTCGTCCATTTAGCCGGGCTCTTCGCCAATCGGTTCCACAAGACAATCCTTTTTAAATAACATATACACATTCATTACAGTTCGCAGATTTTATTTATAAATAACGACATTATAATTTCAACCGATTAGGTTAAAATTATACCTATACATTTGATTTTGGAGCCATGTCTTCTCCCGACGAACCCCCCCCCCCTGTCGTAGCGACAGGGATTCAGCTCGTTTTATCCCACTGAAGACCATGGCAATTGGCAACTATCTGGCGGAAAAACGACTTACATGAGCTGACATCAGCAACAAAGAAACTAAGCAAATAAGAGAATGTGAGTACTCCCGGCTGCATAAGTTGTCTTGCATAGAAAACGTAATTATATTAATATTATAAAAAATATTAATTATTTTAAATGACGATATTTATTTTGTACGATAATGTTTATTTTCTAGGAAAGTTTTATTTCGTGCGATAATTTTTATTTTGTTTATCACTCTCATATCTCCTTCCAATATTCATTCATTTAACAATAAAACAAAACAAAAATAATATCAATATATAATCCATAACCCAGTCCGCACTTCACTCATTCATTCACACGCAAATTAGTCGAGTTTGTATCATAAAAATAAATCTTGTTTTGTCTTTTTAACTTATCTGGGTTATCGCGATTGTCGCTATATTCGATGGCTCAATTTCTCTCTCGGGTAGATTAGCTGATGGCGTCCTGGTATCTCGCCGGAAGCTCCGAAAATTAATTGTAGGCCACGTGGAGATGTAAGAAATGGTGGCTGTTAGGGCTGGAGTCGGCAAGTACCCGTTCGAGTCTCGTCCGCAGTCATCGGCGTTCCCAGAGAGAAAGAGATCGAGTAATCGATGAGTCTCGGTACCTGGGCTTCGCACTTAGTTGGGAGGGGCAGATGCGACATGCGCATTACAATCATCAGGTACCTTACGCGATATATCGCGCGATACCCCGATAGACGGCACTTGCGAATAAGGCGGGACTTACGAATCCTGAAATTGCGCATGCATCGAGATTCGTAGCTTACAATATACAAATACATAAACGGTCAAGTGATTCTCGACATCATCTTAGTGCACCAATAGTTTTAATAATAACCGTTTATTTTTGTGAATTCTTCATGATTCTTATCGAGCCTTCGATTCGGACTACGTCTTCTGCGGTTTCGTCAAACATCTATATTGCATATCATTGCAGTGTTCGAAAAATGACGACGCCTGACTGAATGGAAGGCTTCATAAGAATTATGAAAAATATATAAAAATGAACTGTCATAATCTTAACTATTAATGAACGAAGATGACGCCGATAATTATTTGATCCTCTCGAAATTTTCATATCATATAATTTATTATGCAAGACCGTGAGTTTTGCCAAATTTTTCAATTTTTATGTAATTATTGATAATAATAAGATGATCTGAACGTATTTATTACATTAGGGGATTAGATTTGATAAAATCGAATTGTTAATGAAAGTTTAGAATCAACACTTGTAAGTGTTAATTTATCACGAGTTCGACAATACGTAAGGTTTGATATGTACGGCATTATCGCTACGTTTAAACCTTCCATTTTTTACGTTTTTACTAACTTTTTACTCAACTTTTTATCCAGCAATAAATCAATTGTTGGCTGGGTCCAAGACAGAGTCCTTGCAAGGGTTCAATGGCTGCAGAGGGTGTGTAGGGGGGGGGGGGGGGGGTGCAATGTCACCACGCTACGTTCATAATCGCCTGTTAACCGATTAATTACCCGAACTTTCGCGTCCTGTGGGAAAATATAATTGGATCAATATATATCATGAGAAAGTATGTTATAAATTCTCGATAAAAAGATAGTCACGATGTTTTCTAAAAGTTGAATTGTCGAAAGAAGTAACAATGCATCCATCATTTCACAACAATCTAATAAATAAACATGGGGTAGACATTTTGCATTTTTTAAAGATGTATTTCGTGCAAAATAGTAAATTCTGTATCAGGGAGGCAACGGGGCACTTTTAACGGCGAGCACGGATGTTTTTGCGCTCGAGTCAAAGATGAGTGCTGAAATCATCGCGCGAACCGTTAAAAGGCCTGCCTCCAAGATGCACACGATACTTTATGTAACACAACCATATTATCCGAGCTTTATGGACTGTCACGAAGACGTACATTGAAAGTATCCCGATGTTAAATACCTGTAACACTCATGGGCGAAGCTCTGGCAGGGTCCGGGGGCGCGGCCTTGGTGGGGAGGGGGTGAAGCGTCCCCACTGAACAAACCGTAAATAAATCTGATGCCTATAGAATAAATGATTAGTTTTTGCAACTCTCAAAACAAATGGAACATTCACAGTATATTTTTTTAAGAAAAATTATAAGCACAATAACACAATGCAGTTGAAACTATGAGTGCATGTGACAGGAGATCGAATGAGCTGATATGTCTAGGGTGGCTTGAAAAAAAAATTTTTTAACGTATTTTTATAAGTATTTCATATAAAAGATTTACGCCAAAGTATCTTCCATGCAGAAAATTGTGTCCAAAGATGAGCCCGATTGGACCATTTTTAGGGGTCGCGCAAGATTTTTCTAGTTTTCCCATTTGATTAACATGGGAAGAACGAAAAGTTTCCATTCAAAAAATCGTAGCTCAACCAATTTTATAGGTACATTGACCCGGTAGGTTTCATTTAAAATCCCTTGAAAATGCGCTTAAAATGACGTGCGGACCTTTTAGATCTAATTGCAACTTCCGTCGATAATTTTATTTTTCCATAAATATGTCGTTCTTTTCCTGTACAGACATACCGAGTGTCGAATTTTTATTTATACTTCAGGTTTCCACGAAAAAAAGGTGCAAAGTTGAACCTTGTCCATGTCCTCATACGGACATTTTTTCTAAATGTAATTTTTAGATGTTTTGGGACATTCTGAACACGTTTTCATAAACGTCTCGAAAAAAACTTTTTTGACGAAAACAAACCTTCCTCTATGAGGAAGCAAAAAGACTCTAGTTGAATAGAAGTTCAAGTAGAGTTGGTAGAGTTTAAAGCAGGACACCTGAAACAATAAATTTACTAAAAATTCCAAGCCGGCGCCGCTATGGTAAACAACATATTGGTTCAAAATGGAAAACATATATTTTAAATCCAAAGAATAATTCTCGTCAATACTTACAACTTTTGTATGAGTAATTTTTGGTTCCGTAGAATTCCGCGCGGAAATAAGCCCGATCCGACCATTTTAAGGGGTCGCCTCGTTTTTTAAAAATGTTTACATTCGAATAACACGGTCCAATCATTTTTTTATCGAATAAACGTGAATCGATCAAAATGAGCTTTGACAAGATGAATGACTAATAATTGCGTTGCAGTAGGGTCACCCGAAGTCACGAAAATCAAATAATAATTTAAGAAGAGAAAATTAACAACATTTTATCACAGGGGAATATTACTAATTTTAATGATTTTGTGGGTTATAATTTTTTAATAACACTCAGATAATGATAATTATAATAACAACAACTACAATAATAATAATAAAAATAATAATAATAATAATAATAATAATAATAATAATAATAATAATAATAATAATAATAATAATAATAATAATAATAATAATAATAATAATAATAATAATAATAATAATAATAATAATAATAATAATAATAATAATAATAATAATAATAATAATAATAATAATAATAATAATAATAATAATAATAATAATAATAATAATAATAATAATAATAATAATAATAATAATAATAATAATAATAATAATAATAATAATAATAATAATAATAATAATAATAATAATAATAACAATAATTATAATAATAATAATAATAATAATAATAATAATAATAATATGAAAAAATCTTCATTCATTTAGAAAAATTTGTATCGCGTTCTGAAAGTTTCGTCGACAAATCGGGCACCGGTGGTCAGCCTCTATCTGCAAGCGCCCTGCACATGGTGCACAAACGCACCTGTGCCCACAGGGTGTAAAGGCGTGGGTTGTCCTGCGTGATAGGCAAATTACGCATCTTCGTTCTGAAAAATAATGTAAATGAGCTTTCCAATGTTGGCTCTAATAATAAATGGCTTTTTGTAACTTACCATTTGGAATTTTGGGCCGTTGGTAGTGCCGGGACTTCGACTGGCTGGCCATACGGCTCTGCAAGCGCCTCTTTTTCCGGACATTTCGTTTCCGGCTTCGAGACGCTGAAAATTAAAAAAGATGTAGCTACGAAGATCTATACGCCAATCAATTCTCATGTACCTATAACGATTATTACCTTGCGTTGGCCGATCTGACGGGCTTTGGCTGGTCGACGGTCCCGGCTGATCCCCCGCTCCATTCCCTGTGGAGGGCGCTCGCTCCACTTCTGTTATATGGAAAATAAAAAGTAACGTTACAAACAGGCGTATCAATAAACGAGTCAAATGATCCACTACCATAATATGAATTTATTTACCGAAGTCCGTGTCCTCATTGATCGGCATCGTTCCTTCGTCGATCAATGAGGACGTGGACGTAGCCGTGAGGTCTACCACCGGCACCCGAGAACCGGAGGACTCGACGTCGCTGTGATCTGCAAGCAAAGGCGCCATCGTTAGTAATTACATAAATTTACTGGTTTCAACTTTTATAAAATCAAACAATATCTATAATTAATTCGAACCACTTACGGGACATAGTGTGTTCCACCACCGCGATCGGCGAGTCCTCCGAGGAAAGCGAAATTGTGCGTGGTCTCGGTGCAGGAAGCTCCTCGGGGCCGGAGGACTCGACGTCACTAACGTCTATAAGCGGAGAAATCGTAGTTACTATTTATTTATACACTCAGCAAGAAGTTGAAGGAGCAGAACAATTTAAAATTTGTTCAGATAATTCTTGAAAGGCTGCGACATCGTGGAAAATAGTCGTATTGAAATATTTAAACAAAAATAATTTTAGAGCTTGAGATTTTTTTTTTTGCATTACATAATTTTACAATTGTAAAATTATTCTGCTCGTTCAATTTTATTGCTGATGGCATTAACTTACTTCAACTTGTGTAAAAACAAACAATGTCCATAAACACGATCAACTACTCACCGGAATTTGAGTTCCCGACGATAGCGATCGTCGAGTCCTCCGAGGAATCCTCGTTGTTGATGCTGCGTGATGCAGCCGGTTCGTTCGAATTTCCCGTCGGGAGGTCAGAAGCAGTTGTTTCGACGTCGCTTACGTCTACAAGCAGAGGAACCATAGTAAGAAATCATCTATCACTTCAATATTGAATGAAATAAATCCATAATTTAGATACGCACCGGATAGAGGGTATTCGACAAGGGGTCTTCTTTCGTGGGCGTTGGCGCCATATTCTGAAACATGAAACAAGAGTGAAATTAATGACTTTAGCAATTGATTGACACAGTAAATCCATGCGATAATGATATTCATTACCTTCTTCGTTATCGGTTAGGCCGTGATCACTCGGATCTGAAAGAAATTATTTCATTATTTTTTTATATGAATGTGTATTATAGACACATATTTAGATTCGATCAAAATATATGCCGACAACTTACCACGCTCCTCGCTTTCCTCGTCCGGAGTGGAGGAAATCGATGATGCTGAAACGGAATCGATAATCATATTTGAAAGTGAGCTAATTTGATATATATTTGTATTTTTTTATCGTGCTTACCAACGGACGATGCCATCTCTGGCTCATTGCCGACTCCCTCCACATCTTCGATTCTTTCTAAACGTTGCCGCAAATGCCCTTTTAGGGATGCGGCAACGTTTAGGAACTGCGCTGGCGTAAGTGCGCGTTCTTCCAGCTCGGCCCATGCTTAATAAACAATTGTAAAATATTGTTTATGTACTATTCTGTACATTATTGCGGACGATCCAACAAACCTTTCGTCAATTCCCTTTTTTTGAATGTTGTTGTAGAACGAGGATACCTTGAGATCCGCCTTCCCCTTCTAACACTTTCGAGGTCAATTCGAGCAAACGAACATATTTCGATCATTTTACCTGTTAAATAAAAAAAAATACACATCGGCCAGTCGTTTTGATAATATTTGTTTTCCAGCTCCGTCTTTTGGGTTTCTTTATCACAACTACGCAATAATTACGAACCTAAAAAGTCCCAGGCACTGGGGTGCCGCCCCAGCTTGTCTAGTAGCTGGCTATTAAACGCCTCGCACACGTTGTTGGTCCTCCAGAGCAGGCCGTGGACACTGAAGCCGTCTGGCTTCACGACCCTCAGCCACTGGCGCTCGTAATACCCCCAGAACGGACCGAGCTGCGTCATTAGCCCTGGCGATAAAGTTTCTTTGACGGTCGTATATGCTGCCTGGATCATTGGCCCAGGCAGATAGGCCAGGGCAAGGATCTTTTTAACGGCCGTTCTGAGGATGCGGTTTCCTCGCACCAGCGCCGAGAGTCGAAGTTTCGATATTTTTTTCAGTATCGCCTAGGGAAAATGCAGTCATAATTAAAACGAAACTCTGAAATCTTTAATGAACTTAATACCTTAACATCAAAGTGAGCTTTCTGTCATGTTCCTACTGATCGATTTAGCCATACAGGAATGAAAACTTACCCTGTCGTAATGGACACTACATCCGACGACGTGTGCGGTGACGAAGGCGTTGCAGGCGGCGTTCCGGAGTGCCGGTTCGAAATCTGTCATTACGCAGGCGACATTCGGAGCGTGTATCAGTGTCGCGATTTCAGCCATTACAGCTGCATAGGCTGCCTCGCTTCGAGTCGCCATCAATGCGAATGCAAAAGGGAAAGCCTAGAACGAGTTAATGTTGAATGAAATAGTCAGTGAATGAGTTCAACGTAAAAATTTTTTTTAAACTCACGTGGTTGTGGTTAACGCCCAAAAAAGTTACTAGTTGTCCTGCATCTTGGAGGTTCGGCGTTGTCTTGAACGTCCCGTCGATAAAAATTTGTTCTACCATCCGAAACTCAGAAATGAATTCCGGATCGTAGAATAAAATATTGCAATCGCCGGGGTTTCCCGGCACGCGTCGAACCTCCAAGTGCCCAAGCTCATAACCGAGCAGGCGGTCTGAGTTTGGTCCTTGAAGCGCGTCCCACATCTCCTCCAACGTCGAGGGGTTGGGTGGATATTCGGTTCTTCGCCATCGTTTCAAGGTCGACAAAATCGAATTATAGGGAACAAGAGCTCTCACCCTTTGCGGATACCTACAGATATTTATTTTCGATATAAATATCTCTCTTTAACACCAAAGTTTAGTTATTTCCATGATAACAATATATACTTACGCCGCTGCCACCGTGTCATAAAGTGTCTTGAGTCGCCAATAATGAAGACGGAGGGTTTTTTTTAGACGGTCGCGAAATTCAGCGAGTCGCAAAACGTCTGCATCCGCAAAACAAATTTCCGAGTGTTCGTGCCCTTCCTCTATGTCAGCATTATTGACTTTTTTTGCCGTTCCGCGACAATGCGTTGTAGAGCAGCGCAAATAACTACGACAAATGATTTAACAAAAGCGAATTGGAAAATTGAGAAAAATAGATATCGGTCGAGATATCATTTGAAGAATACAAAAAGATGATTTTGGATTTTACAGAGCTTCGTGTCAAAGTTGTAGGATATTGTGTCATCGGGGGAAATTCAGGAATCTCTGTTAAGATTTGAGATCTCGAACCGTCGAATGAAATCATCGAAATTCTCAACCGGCTCTTCAGATATGCACTTTTATGCGTGCGCGTACAGGATCGAAAAACTTGCTTAGCTTTTTTTACTCCACGCAAAGTTCTTATTCCTAATTTATTTTTAGTGTACGTATTGAATTGAATAATTCAGTGAGTCTGCGAAAAAATAATCAAGGATAAAAACTTTGAGTAGAATGATAGTAGCTTAAAAACCATGACAAAAATCATGATGATAATGATGATAATACACTCATCAAACAAATTAGGAAAGCAGAATATTTTTCCATTTTAACGTGATATTTGCCTGACTGTAACTTCACGAAAAATTGTCAAATTGAGATGAATGAAAAACTATTTTTAAGCTTGACATGTCTAGATTTAAAATCTTATAATGGAATTTCATTTCTTAACTCTCAATTTTATTCATCGCAATATGACGATTTTGTGCAAAGTTACAGTCACGCAAGAATCACGTTTAAAAAAAATGGTCAGCTCCGCTAATGTTTTGATTAGTGTAATAATAAAAAGAAACCTCACGATTATCCAATTTTTAGCGCGATTGGTAGTTGTAGTCGTTCATCAAAGAGAGAGGGGTTATTTTTTTGCTGCAGGGGTAGTATATCTGAATCGATCGATACGTATCCGAAATAATCTTAAAAAGCACTTGATTCTGATGCAAAGAAACCCCACGATTAACCAATTTTCTACAAGATTGGTAGTTGTAAGCGTTCATCAGAGATAAAGGGATTGTTTTCCTGCTGACGGGGTAGTGCACCCAAAAGGATTAATACGGATCCAAATATCACCAAAATACTATTTGATTCTGACGCAAAGGAACCCCACGATAATCCAATTTTTTACAAAACTGGTAGTTGTAGTCGTTCATCAAAGAGAAAGGGGTTGTTTTCTTTGCTGCAGGAGTAGTATATCTGAATCGATCGATACGTGTCCAAAATAAACATAAAAAGCATTTGATTCTGATAAAAGAAACTCCACGATTATCAAGATTTTTACAGGACTGGTAGTTGTAGTCGTTCATGAAAGTGAAAAGGGTTGTTTTTCTGCTAGAGGGGAAGAACACCTAAAAAGATCAATACGGATCCAAATATTACAAAAATACTTTTTGATTCTGACGCGAAGAAACCCCACGATTATCCTATTTTTAGCAAGATTGGTAGTTGGAGTCGTTCATCAAAGAGAGAGGGGTTTTTTTTGCTGCAGGGGTATAATATCTAAATCGATCGATACGTATCCAAATAAAACCTACAGACCACTTGATTCTGCCGCGAAAAAACCCAACGATTAACCAATTTTTTACAAGATTAGTAGTTGTAGTCGTTCGTTAAAGATAAAGGGGTTGTTTTTCTGCTGAAGGGGTAGTGCACCTAAAAGGATTAATACGGATCCAAATATCACCAAAATACTATTTGATTCTGACGCGAAGGAACCCCACGATTATCCAATTTTATACAGGACTGGAAGTTGTAGTCGTTCACCAAAGAAAACGGGGTTGTTTTTCTGCTGAAGGGGTAGTACACCTAAAAACATCAATACGGATTCAAATATCATTATAATCGAATTCAATTCTAAAGCAAAGAAACTCCACGATTATCCAATTTTATGCATGATTGGTAGTTGTAGCGAGAGTTCAGAGAAATTCTGTAGGGTGTGCGGGAGGACGAGGATAAGAAGCGAAAAGGGAGCGTTTACCGCTGAGAAAACGTTTGCCGAGACTTCGAGATTTTGAACAATCGTATACTTTTATTTCGTAATACAACAGAGACGCGTGTTTACTCTCTGGGCTTTCTTATGAGACTGGCTCGACAACGAGCTCGTTGCCGAAAAGAGAGTAATTGTGTAAGTGAGTATGGGTGAATCATAGGTGCGAATAAGAGTGTATGTTTGTGTGTGCGACTGTATCCTTGGTGCGAATAAGTATGAGTGCGTGTGTGTGAGTTGAGATCGGAATAAGTGCGTGAGACAAGACGTCGAATTTTGATACCGATGGTTCGCCGGAACATTCTCCCCCCGTTGGCGATTCTGAAAGAACGGCAACAAAAGAAAAATTGATAGGTCATCAATTGCGACCGAGAGTTCATAAATTCGAGTCTGAATCGAGTGGCAGCAAACAGAGCTTGACGATTGGCCTTTTGTATACGGAGCACGCTGTTTTGACGGTAGCGACACGAACAAGGCCGTCCTTGCCAGGATGCACTTCGATGACGCGACCGAGAGCCCATTTCGATGGTGGGTACCGACTGTCACTCACGAGCACAAGCGATCCGATTTTTATTGAATCGGTTCGATGTTGCCACTTCGATACGGTTTGGAGTCCTCGAAGGTATTCGATGCTCCAGCGCTGCCAGAAATGTTCGAGCATCTGGCGCAGCATCTGCCAGCGAGAGAGCCGAGAACGTGGCAAGTCTTTAAGTGACGGTTCTGGTATTGAGTTGAGAGCCGATCCAATCAGAAAATGACCCGGTGTGAGGGCTGATAAATCGGAAGGATCGTCCGAAAGCGCGCAAATGGGTCGTGAATTGAGAACGGCTTCGACTTGTGCAAGAAACGTCGAGAATTCTTCATACGTAAGGCCAGTGTCTCCGATGACGCGCTTGATATGAAATTTTGCCGACTTTACAGCTGATTCCCATTTGCCGCCAAAATGTGGTGCTGACGGTGGATTAAATATCCACTTGGTTCCATCATTGGCGAGGATGCTGGCGAGCGAGGCGAATTCGCTCGACGAAGCTCGAAACATTTTTTTGAGTTCGGCGTCAGCGCCGAGCAAATTTGTTCCGCAATCAGACGTAAGCGTTGAACAAATGCCTCGACGAGACGTGAATCGGTGATACGCTGCGATAAACCCGTTAGTTGTGTAGTCGGTCGCAAGCTCGAGGTGTATCGCCGATGATGACATACACACAAAGACGACGAGATACCCTTTATACGTTTTGGCTCCTCTGCCTCGAAAGGTTCGGAGCGTGAACGGCCCGGCGTAGTCAACTCCCGAGTTTTCGAATGGGCGAGCTCGACGAACCCGAGATTCCGGTAATTGGCCCATGAGTTGAGTTCCGAGAGCGGCTCGATGGCGAACACACGTTAGGCATCGGTGAATGAATGAGCGAACGGGTACGCGACCACCTACAATCCAATATTGACGTCGAAGGGTAGCCAGAGTAAGTTGTGTTCCTCCGTGAAGGGTACGCTGATGACAATGGTCGATTATGAGAGTTGTTAAACTCGAGTTTTTCGGTAATATGAGCGGGTGCTTCTCGTCGTTGTCGATATAAGCGTTTCGTAGTCTCCCTCCGACGCGAAGAAGTCCGGAGGAATCGATGAAAGGCGTGAGACGAAGCAAGGAGCTCGACTGCGAGAGCTTTTTTCCTTGTAGGAGTCGATCCAGGTCAGACGAAAAGTGGGCGGATTGCGTAGTCTTGACCCAGAACCGTTGAGCTGACTCGAGTTCGGTTGGAGTGAGAGGCATGTCCTTCCCGAGGCTACTCTGGCTGCGTTGGAATTTCTTCGCAGCTCGGAAGCACCAAGCGGTAACGCGGAGGAGGGGTTTTAACGTAGAAAACGATGCACCAAGCTCCAGATGTCAGGGCATTTGTCTTGGTTGACGATACCGACTGAGCTTTTTCGAACCTCGAGAACCGCGTCGGAGTCTGGAGGTGGAGTCGACGACGGCCACAGTGTAGAATGTCGAGCTAGCCAGGGTGGACCATGCCACCACAGAGGGTCATTACTGAGTTGGCGAGGCGAGAGACCGCGTGAAGCCAAATCAGCCGGATTTTCTTTGCCTGGCACGTGATGCCAACGAGATTTTGGGAGATCGTTGATTTCAGTTACACGATTGCGGACGTACTCAGCCCAACGCGACGCGTCACCTTGAATATATGCTAATGCGACGGTAGAGTCGGTCCAAAGATGAACGTATGCGTGTTCGAGATCAAGCGCTTTCCGCACGTGCGCGATCTGCCGAACTAGGAGAACAGCTGCTGAAAGTTCGAGTCGCGGAATTGTCACTTTTTTTAACGGGGCGACTTTTGTCTTCGCGGAGACAATAGTCACACGTGCATCATCGAGGTCATTGATTACGCGGAGATAGATCACTGCGCCGAGAGCTGCTTGCGATGCATCGGAAAAGCCGTGGATTTCAACCGCGAGTGATGATGATTGCATGCCGAGCCATCGTGGTACAGAAATCGAGGAAACTTCGTTCAAATCCGTGATAAATTTATTCCAACGAGAAACAAACTCTTCGGGAAGATGATCGTCCCATTCGAGACCCAAAGTCCATAGTTCTTGCATAAAGAGTTTTCCCCGAACCACGACCGGTGCGATCCATCCAAGCGGATCGAACATTTGCGCGATGCGCGAGAGAACTTGACGTTTTGTCGCGTGAGAGAAGTTTTCTGGACCGGCGTGAGCTGCAAACGCAAAGGTGTCCGAACAAGGTTGCCAGAGAACTCCCAGTGCTCGAAACATCGGCTCGTGGTCGATTGACAACGGCATCGAAAGTTCTTTTCTTTCGAGCGGAATTTCGGCTAGCACGGCATCATGATTCGAAGCCCATTTCTGAAGTACGAAGCCGCCCGTTGAGAGGCACGAGTTGAGTTCCCGAATTTTATCTTTTGCGCCTTCGACGGTGTCGGCGCCCGAGAGCACGTCGTCCACGTAGATTTCGTGTTCGATTATGCTTTTGGCGAGAGGGTACTGAGTTCCTTCGTCGAGAGCGAGTTGCCGAAGAGCTCTAATCGCCAGGTACGGCGCACTTGCCAGACCGTAAGTCACCGTACACAGCTGAAATGAGCTCACCGGTTCTTCCGGACTTTTTCTCCATAAAATCCGTTGGAGGTCCCAGTCGTCGGGATGCACGCGAATTTGTCGGTACATCTTTTCGATGTCTGCGGAGAACGCGTACGCGTAAAGTCGCCAATGGGTGATGACGTCGGCGAGGTCCGTCTGGAGCTTTGGGCCGACGTGAAGGAGATCGTTGATCGAGAGGCCAAGGTTCGTACGCTGTGATCCGTTAAAGACAACTCGGACCTTGGTCGTCGAGCTGCTCTCACGAATGACAGCGTGATGCGGAAGATAGAAAACGCGACTTGGTTCTACGAGAGACTCTGGAACGCAAGTCATGTGACCGAGGCGCTCATACTCGGCAAGAAAAGTGGAGTATTGTTCCTCGAGAGTTTTGTTGACGGTGAATCGCTTTTCTTGCCGCGCGAGCATGTTCGAAGCGAGTTTGCGAGAGTCGCCGAGGTGCTCCGGAAGTCGCTTAAATGGTAAACGTACAACGTAGCGCCCTTCTGGAGTGCGTGTATGTGTGGTTACGAAATGATGCTCGCACTGAGCTTCGTCTTCCGAAAGCGAGAACTTCGGATTCATTGCTGTCTCTTCCTGAAGCCAAAAACTTTTGAGGATATCGAGGAGCTCATGGTCTATTGAGCATTGTAGACCGTGAGCTACTGCGGTTTCGAGATGCGATTGTGGTGAAATGGATCCGGAAAGTATCCACCCGAAAGCAGTCCTTTGAGCTACAGGACTGCTCGGACTGCCTTTACGAATGCCATCTTCGAGAATTCGACTGTAAACTTCGACGCCAAGGACGAGGTCGATGTCTTTCGATGAAGTAAAAGATGGATCCGCCAAATCGAGATCGTTTAAATGAGGCAAACTGGCGTCAAATACTCGGATCGGTGGAAGGTACGACGTAAGTTTTGCCAGTATGTAAGCGTTTACCGAGAGCGAGAATGGAGGAGTAACTCGTGAACCGATATCGATCGTCACAACTCCTCTCGAGATACTCGATTTCTGAGCTCCAATGCCGCTGATCGGAAGCGAAACTGGACGACGAGGATGATTGAGACGTTGGGCCAGCGATTCTGTAATAAAGGACACTTCCGATCCTTGGTCCAGAAGCGCTCGCACTTCGATTTCATCGCCATAGCGAGAAGTGACCTTGACAATCGCAGTCGCAAGTAACACGGGAGCGTATTTTATCTTCGTAGCGAGCGCACTGTTGCTTGAAGCAGAGGTATCTGCTTCAAGAAGATCGCGAGGCGGAGGCGCGGTCGCGATCGATTTATTCCCGAGAACGACGTGGTCTGACGGTGACAAAGTCACGTTCGATTTTTTCGGTCTAAGCAAATTGGACTCTCGCGAGTTCAATTCGTTCGAACGATGAAGCAGCGTGTGGTGTTGATTTCCACACTCTCTGCAGCGTTTTGGGGTGCGACAGTCTCGACACTGATGCAGACCGACACAGTTAAAACAGAGACCCTTTTGATTCACGATTTCGCGACGTTCTTCGAGCCTTTTGTTGCGAAACTCGGGGCACGACGAGATGTAATGTGACGCTTGGCACAGGGAACACGTAGTATTCGGAAGTTTGGATGAATGATCAGATGCACCGCGTGCAGTTGCGGTTGTAACGGCCTGGTGAGATTTCGCACTCTGAATCGTCTTGATACCAATCGATGAATTCGCGCGTGACTTGCTCGTCCCGGAAGTGCGTTCGACGGCTTCGAATGCCCGTATGCGTGCCAGTAAAAAATTTTCGAGATCCGCGAACGCCGCGGGATCGGTCTTAGCTCCGAGTTGCTTTTCCCAATCAGTTAATGAGACAGAATCGAGTTTGCGCGCGACCATAAAAACGAGAAAATGATCCCAGTGCTGAGTGGGACTTCCGAGAGCGTTAAGCGCTCCGATAGCTTCCTGTACGTCACCGAGCAAGGATTTGAGTTCGTTTGCCGATTGGTGAGAAACTTGTCGAACCGAAAATAGCGCAGCGAGATGCGTATCGATTAACACGCGCTTGTTTTCGTATCTATTCACGAGAGCTTGCCACGCACGCGCGAAATTGTCACCGGTAATCGTTATGTTTTTAATGACTTGAGAAGCTTCGCTTTTCACGCTCATTTTAAGGTACTGCATTCTTTCTACGTCCGTGATGCCGTTATTTGTAATTATCATAGACGAAAATAAATCGCGAAATTGTGTCCATTCACTGTACGAACCTGAGAACTGCGGCAAATTAATTCGAGGCAGCTGTCGTGAGACTGGCACATGATTTACCGGTGGCTCGATTAGGGTGTCGCTCGATAATGAATTTTCAGACGACCGACGCAGGTCGTTGAGAATGTCGAGAAGTTCGGATTTTACGTCAGTATACGCTTCCTCGCATAAGTCGTAATAAGTGTCGGTAAAATATGGTAAATCTTTTTTATCCTCGGGTTTGAGCTGCGAGAGTACATCGTGATTGTCTTGAAATTTTTTCCAATTGACCCCGAGATTTTCGAGTCTGGTTTGCACTTGAGACGATGTTTTCTTTCTCGTCTCGAGTTTTTTGAAATTTATAACCGATCGATTAATGAGACCGAAGAGCTCTTCTTGTTTAGCAATAATCGAGGAAACGGACGTAGTCATTTTGCGGTCAATGATTATAATCGTGAGCCTACTGCGGTTACTTAGTTCTTCTTGTAGAGACTAATAGAGATTACGAATTCACATAGGAGTGAAAGAGAACGCGAATACCGAGAGGTCTGGTTACCGAATGGGTGTAGACGAGAAAAAGAAAACAATACTACCATTGATCGATGGCGCGAGAGTCCGAGTGCGACAAGTATATATCTCCGTGTCGATCACCTGTCGATTTGCAAAGAATCCGAACGTCGAAGACTTTCCACTCGGCGAGTCGAACACGCGAACGAATATACTAACGAGAGTACAGAGATATTCCACTTACTTTGATGAGAAACGCTTCGCGACACTGCTATTTCCGATTGCGATAAGGAATCTCCGATACTTTTATCCACTAATCTTACACACACTGCACAAAATCCGGCTCGAAGGACCAGTAAATGTAGCGAGAGTTCAGAGAAATTCTGTAGGGTGTGCGGGAGGACGAGGATAAGAAGCGAAAAGGGAGCGTTTACCGCTGAGAAAACGTTTGCCGAGACTTCGAGATTTTGAACAATCGTATACTTTTATTTCGTAATACAACAGAGACGCGTGTTTACTCTCTGGGCTTTCTTATGAGACTGGCTCGACAACGAGCTCGTTGCCGAAAAGAGAGTAATTGTGTAAGTGAGTATGGGTGAATCATAGGTGCGAATAAGAGTGTATGTTTGTGTGTGCGACTGTATCCTTGGTGCGAATAAGTATGAGTGCGTGTGTGTGAGTTGAGATCGGAATAAGTGCGTGAGACAAGACGTCGAATTTTGATACCGATGGTTCGCCGGAACAGTAGTTGTAGTCGTTCATCAAAATGAGAGGGGTTGTTTTTTCGTCGGACAAGTAGTACACCTGAATTTTTTTCTTACGAGAATGTGTCCCGCATGAGGATATATATATGAAGAATGCTACCGAAATTTTTACTCCTATTCGATTTAACTTAGAGAATATTTTATGTTTCTTACGCGGCTGCAGCGTATTATTTGCGAATGCCACAACATCAACGACACCTCTCACTGTTTAAGATCTCTTACTCGTTTCATACGCTCCAATGCGCTTATTATCATTTTGGTACATCATATTTTGGTACCTTTAGGGTCCTACGACCTCACTAATTTTTTTTAGATCCCCCCCCCCCCAATATTTTTATCAAGAGGGAACGGCTATTTCGCCATTTTTCACTTGAATGAAATTTTTTTCCCATATACCTTATCGCAATTGTGGAATTTCTGTCATAAAATTTAAGTAGAACTATTGTTTCTAATATTCAGTTTTAATTTTTTTTCATTTTTCACAAATAAAAAATAATTAAAAAATGGATTTTCTATCGAAAATAATCGTAATATCGATTTTTTGCAAGAAAGATTTTATTTTTATTTTTTTGTTTAGATAGGGAACCATAATAATATATTAAATTTCGTAAAAAGTGGAATTTTTTCAAAATTGAAAAAAAATCAAAATAAAATATTAGAAACAATGGTTCCACTCCAAGTTTACGAAAAAAGATTCTCAATTTCGATAAGGTATCAGGGAAAAAATTTCATTAAATTGAAAAATAGCGAATTAGCCGTTCCCTCTTGATAAAAAACAAGCTGCGAGCTGAAACTTGCAATTTGCTTCCCCTGAATTTTCGATAGTGCACGAAAATCTTTTATGAGGAAGCATCTCTCGATTTATTTTATTTTATTTTTTTTAATCTTCGGCTTTCTCATAAAGGAAGTTCCGTTCACTATCGAAAATTCAGGGGAAGCAAATTGCAAGTTTCAGGTTGCAGCTTGTTTTATACAGGATGTCCGTAGATCCTTCCAACCGTATCAAGACCGATTCGAACGTATATAAAAATTCTACGTGTTCCAAAATTCGAGCGCGTTGTTTAATTGCTATCGAATCTAGTAGCAACTTAAGCTGACGGTTAGTTTGAGCGTGTGTATGAATTTCAGCACGTTCCGTCTGGTGTTTTTGAATTTGCAGGGGTTCGAACTTAGAAATTTCGAATTGCTCGAGAACTCGAACCGTTCGTCCGATCTCGGCCAAATTTAATATGTATTATAACACAATGACATCCTATACCTGCAGAGAATTATGGTTCGATTGGTTGAAGTTAACGACAAATAGAGCAAAAAGTTGATTTTTTGAAAAATTCAAAAAATCATAAAATCTAAAGTTATAGATGGATTCGGCTCAAATGGAATATCAACCGTTCTTGTACTTAATTCTATATGTAAACAACTATTTAGCCGGAAACAGCAAAAATTGCGGACGCTAGCGTGGCTACAGACATTTTTTGGAAAATTCAAAACGCTGTCGAAGCCGAACAAGTGCGTCGATAATTGCGAAATTTACAGATTACAAAGATATAAAAATCACATGTGGGCAAACTTGAGTACCGTAGCTTAAACCGTTCTCGAGTTATGAACGTTTGAATTTTAGAGGGTGGTTACATATATACATGTGGGGGAAGCCAAGTAAACTCAGTCAGCTGACGACCTTCTATCCTCCGATCGGGTCGATAATTTTTTTTTTTCAGTATCTTTAGGGTCCTACGACCACACTGATTTTTTTTAGATTTTTTTTACCCCCCTCCCCCTCGCCCCCCCCCCCCCACCCAATTTTTTTGTCAAGAGGGAATGGCTATTTCGCCATTTTTCACTTGAATAAAATTCTTTTTTTATTTTTCACAAATAAAAAATAATTAAAAAATGGATTTTCTATCGAAAATAATCGGAATATCGATTTTTTGCAAGAAAGATTTTATTTTTATTTTTCTGTTTAGATAGGGAACCATAATAATATATTAAATTTCGTAAAAAGTGGAATTTTTTCAAAATTGAAAAAAAATTAAAATAAAATATTAGAAACAATGGTTCCACTCCAAGTTTACGAAAAAAGATTCTTAATTTCGATAAGGTATCTGGGAAAAAATTTCATTAAATTAAAAATTTTTTTTGAAAAATTCAAAAAATCATAAAATCTAAAGTTATTGATGGATTCGGCTCAAATGGAATATCAACCGTTCTTGTACTTAATTCTATATGTAAAAAACTATTTAGCCGGAAACAGCAAAAATTGCGGACGCTAGCGTCGCTACAGACATTTTTTGAAAAATTCAAAACGCTGTCGAAGCCGAACAAGTGCGTCGATAATTGCGAAATTTACAGATTACAAAGATATTAAAATCACATGTGGGCAAAATTTGAGTACCGCAGCTTAAACCGTTCTCGAGTTATGAACGTTTGAATTTTAGAGGGTGGTTACATATATACATGTGGGGGAAGCCAAGTAATCTCAGTCAGCCGACGACCTTCTATCCTCCGATCGGGTCGATAATTTTTTTTTTCAGTATCTTTAGGGTCCTACGACCTCACTGATTTTTTTTTAGATTTTTATTTACCCCCCTCCCCCTCGCCCCCCCCCCTCCCAATTTTTTTGTCAAGAGGGAATGGCTATTTCGCCATTTTTCACTTGAATAAAATTCTTTTTTTATTTTTCACAAATAAAAAATAATTGAAAAATGGATTTTCTATCGAAAATAATCAGAATATCGATTTTTTGCAAGAAAGATTTTATTTTTATTTTTTTGTTTAGATAGGGAACCATAATAATATATTAAATTTCGTAAAAAGTGGAATTTTTTCAAAATTGAAAAAAAATTAAAATAAAATATTAGAAACAATGGTTCCACTCCAAGTTTACGAAAAAAGATTCTTAATTTCGATAAGGTATCTGGGAAAAAATTTCATTAAATTAAAAATTTTTTTTGAAAAATTCAAAAAATCATAAAATCTAAAGTTATTGATGGATTCGGCTCAAATGGAATATCAACCGTTCTTGTACTTAATTCTATATGTAAAAAACTATTTAGCCGGAAACAGCAAAAATTGCGGACGCTAGCGTCGCTACAGATATTTTTTGAAAAATTCAAAACGCTGTCGAAGCCGAACAAGTGCATCGATAATTGCGAAATTTACAGATTACAAAGATATTAAAATCACATGTGGGCAAACTTGAGTACCGTAGCTTAAACCGTTCTCGAGTTATGAACGTTTGAATTTTAGAGGGTGGTTACATATATACATGTGGGGGAAGCCAAGTAAACTCAGTCAGCTGACGACCTTCTATCCTCCGATCAGGTCGATAATTTTTTTTTTTCAGTATCTTTAGGGTCCTACGACCTCACTGATTTTTTTTTAGATTTTTTTTTAACCCCCTCCCCCTCGCCCCCCCTCCCAATTTTTTTGTCAAGAGGGAACGGCTATTTCGCCATTTTTCACTTGAATAAAATTCTTTTTTTATTTTTCACAAATAAAAAATAATTAAAAAATGGATTTTCTATCGAAAATAATCGGAATATCGATTTTTTGCAAGAAAGATTTTATTTTTATTTTTTTGTTTAGATAGGGAACCATAATAATATATTAAATTTCGTAAAAAGTGGAATTTTTTCAAAATTGAAAAAAAATTAAAATAAAATATTAGAAACAATGGTTCCACTCCAAGTTTACGAAAAAAGATTCTTAATTTCGATAAGGTATCTGGGAAAAAATTTCATTAAATTAAAAATTTTTTTTGAAAAATTCAAAAAATCATAAAATCTAAAGTTATTGATGGATTCGGCTCAAATGGAATATCAACCGTTCTTGTACTTAATTCTATATGTAAAAAACTATTTAGCCGGAAACAGCAAAAATTGTGGACGCTAGCGTCGCTACAGACATTTTTTGAAAAATTCAAAACGCTGTCGAAGCCGAACAAGTGCGTCGATAATTGCGAAATTTACAGATTACAAAGATATTAAAATCACATGTGGGCAAACTTGAGTACCGTAGCTTAAACCGTTCTCGAGTTATGAACGTTTGAATTTTAGAGGGTAGTTACATATATACATGTGGGGGAAGCCAAGTAATCTCAGTCAGCTGACGACCTTCTATCCTCCGATCGGGTCGATAATTTTTTTTTTCAGTATCTTTAGGGTCCTACGACCTCACTGATTTTTTTTTAGATTTTTTTTACCCCCCTTCCCCTCGCCCCCCCTCCCAATTTTTTTGTCAAGAGGGAACGGCTATTTCGCCATTTTTCACTTGAATAAAATTCTTTTTTTATTTTTCACAAATAAAAAATAATTAAAAAATGGATTTTCTATCGAAAATAATCGTAATATCGATTTTTTGCAAGAAAGATTTTATTTTTATTTTTTTGTTTAGATAGGGAACCATAATAATATATTAAATTTCGTAAAAAGTGGAATTTTTTCAAAATTGAAAAAAAATCAAAATAAAATATTAGAAACAATGGTTCCACTCCAAGTTTACGAAAAAAGATTCTCAATTTCGATAAGGTATCAGGGAAAAAATTTCATTAAATTGAAAAATAGCGAATTAGCCGTTCCCTCTTGATAAAAAACAAGCTGCGAGCTGAAACTTGCAATTTGCTTCCCCTGAATTTTCGATAGTGCACGAAAATCTTTTATGAGGAAGCATCTCTCGATTTATTTTATTTTATTTTTTTTAATCTTCGGCTTTCTCATAAAGGAAGTTCCGTTCACTATCGAAAATTCAGGGGAAGCAAATTGCAAGTTTCAGGTTGCAGCTTGTTTTATACAGGATGTCCGTAGATCCTTCCAACCGTATCAAGACCGATTCGAACGTATATAAAAATTCTACGTGTTCCAAAATTCGAGCGCGTTGTTTAATTGCTATCGAATCTAGTAGCAACTTAAGCTGACGGTTAGTTTGAGCGTGTGTATGAATTTCAGCACGTTCCGTCTGGTGTTTTTGAATTTGCAGGGGTTCGAACTTAGAAATTTCGAATTGCTCGAGAACTCGAACCGTTCGTCCGATCTCGGCCAAATTTAATATGTATTATAACACAATGACATCCTATACCTGCAGAGAATTATGGTTCGATTGGTTGAAGTTAACGACAAATAGAGCAAAAAGTTGATTTTTTGAAAAATTCAAAAAATCATAAAATCTAAAGTTATAGATGGATTCGGCTCAAATGGAATATCAACCGTTCTTGTACTTAATTCTATATGTAAACAACTATTTAGCCGGAAACAGCAAAAATTGCGGACGCTAGCGTGGCTACAGACATTTTTTGGAAAATTCAAAACGCTGTCGAAGCCGAACAAGTGCGTCGATAATTGCGAAATTTACAGATTACAAAGATATAAAAATCACATGTGGGCAAACTTGAGTACCGTAGCTTAAACCGTTCTCGAGTTATGAACGTTTGAATTTTAGAGGGTGGTTACATATATACATGTGGGGGAAGCCAAGTAAACTCAGTCAGCTGACGACCTTCTATCCTCCGATCGGGTCGATAATTTTTTTTTTTCAGTATCTTTAGGGTCCTACGACCACACTGATTTTTTTTAGATTTTTTTTACCCCCCTCCCCCTCGCCCCCCCCCCCCCCCCCACCCAATTTTTTTGTCAAGAGGGAATGGCTATTTCGCCATTTTTCACTTGAATAAAATTCTTTTTTTATTTTTCACAAATAAAAAATAATTAAAAAATGGATTTTCTATCGAAAATAATCGGAATATCGATTTTTTGCAAGAAAGATTTTATTTTTATTTTTCTGTTTAGATAGGGAACCATAATAATATATTAAATTTCGTAAAAAGTGGAATTTTTTCAAAATTGAAAAAAAATTAAAATAAAATATTAGAAACAATGGTTCCACTCCAAGTTTACGAAAAAAGATTCTTAATTTCGATAAGGTATCTGGGAAAAAATTTCATTAAATTAAAAATTTTTTTTGAAAAATTCAAAAAATCATAAAATCTAAAGTTATTGATGGATTCGGCTCAAATGGAATATCAACCGTTCTTGTACTTAATTCTATATGTAAAAAACTATTTAGCCGGAAACAGCAAAAATTGCGGACGCTAGCGTCGCTACAGACATTTTTTGAAAAATTCAAAACGCTGTCGAAGCCGAACAAGTGCGTCGATAATTGCGAAATTTACAGATTACAAAGATATTAAAATCACATGTGGGCAAAATTTGAGTACCGCAGCTTAAACCGTTCTCGAGTTATGAACGTTTGAATTTTAGAGGGTGGTTACATATATACATGTGGGGGAAGCCAAGTAATCTCAGTCAGCTGACGACCTTCTATCCTCCGATCGGGTCGATAATTTTTTTTTTTTCAGTATCTTTAGGGTCCTACGACCACACTGATTTTTTTTAGATTTTTTTTACCCCCCTCCCCCTCGCCCCCCCCCCCCCCCCACCCAATTTTTTTGTCAAGAGGGAATGGCTATTTCGCCATTTTTCACTTGAATAAAATTCTTTTTTTATTTTTCACAAA
Source organism: Sussaba pulchella (assembly GCA_963971145.1). NCBI lineage: Eukaryota > Metazoa > Arthropoda > Insecta > Hymenoptera > Ichneumonidae > Sussaba > Sussaba pulchella. Next base: position 23,827 of record CAXAQZ010001352.1, read on the forward strand.
TAAAAAATAATTAAAAAATGGATTTTCTATCGAAAATAATCGGAATATCGATTTTTTGCAAGAAAGATTTTATTTTTATTTTTCTGTTTAGATAGGGAACCATAATAATATATTAAATTTCGTAAAAAGTGGAATTTTTTCAAAATTGAAAAAAAATTAAAATAAAATATTAGAAACAATGGTTCCACTCCAAGTTTACGAAAAAAGATTCTTAATTTCGATAAGGTATCTGGGAAAAAATTTCATTAAATTAAAAATTTTTTTTGAAAAATTCAAAAAATCATAAAATCTAAAGTTATTGATGGATTCGGCTCAAATGGAATATCAACCGTTCTTGTACTTAATTCTATATGTAAAAAACTATTTAGCCGGAAACAGCAAAAATTGCGGACGCTAGCGTCGCTACAGACATTTTTTGAAAAATTCAAAACGCTGTCGAAGCCGAACAAGTGCGTCGATAATTGCGAAATTTACAGATTACAAAGATATTAAAATCACATGTGGGCAAAATTTGAGTACCGCAGCTTAAACCGTTCTCGAGTTATGAACGTTTGAATTTTAGAGGGTGGTTACATATATACATGTGGGGGAAGCCAAGTAATCTCAGTCAGCCGACGACCTTCTATCCTCCGATCGGGTCGATAATTTTTTTTTTCAGTATCTTTAGGGTCCTACGACCTCACTGATTTTTTTTTAGATTTTTATTTACCCCCCTCCCCCTCGCCCCCCCCCCTCCCAATTTTTTTGTCAAGAGGGAATGGCTATTTCGCCATTTTTCACTTGAATAATAGTATATTAAGCAACGAGTGCGGAAAGCCGGCTATTGCCCACGAGGGCGGCGGTGCCGCCCGAGTGGGTCATAGCCGGCTGTGCGCACGAGTAGCTTATACTATTTTTTTTTACAAGTGCGTGTAGGTGTGTTTAGTTCGAATAGGTGTCTTTACGAGGGCGGCGAAGCCGCCCGAGTGGCGTTGGGGGGGGGGGGGGGGGGGGGGGGGGGGTTCGGGGGGCGCAGCCCCCCGAAATGAAATTATAAACGTGATTTTTGTCGAATTTTTTTGATTTTTTCATATAATACTTTTAATAACGTCAAATTCAACACTTCTTGGAGAACGTCGGGAGAATATAAATTACGAGTAAAAAAAAAAATGACCATCATTCTTGCAATTTAATTTCGCTGCTCATCATTAAAATTTATCGTCAAGTTCGGGCAATTCGTGAAATTAAACGTAATATTTCGTCTTCGGGATAAATCGGCGAGAACTTCAGGTCGAAGAATGTTGTCGCGGTCAGCATTCTCCTTGTCCCCAACATTCACTTCCATTGACGCGGATGGATATTCCTTTCCTACTTCGAAGTCGTCTTGTGCTGGTGCTGTATATGTTACACCAGTCGGCGTAGCTATCGGTGTGATCGATGACGACGTGCTCGGTGTTTCCGGTATTATCGTTTTATTTATATGATGACTCAGTTTTTTTCGGAAGTGAGCGGATTGATCAATATAGCCCTCAGCGGTGGTCGTAGACTTCCATTTTCCAGCACGTTTTAACGTTAATATATCCATTCCGGAATCAGCCAGCATAGTTGCCGAGCTGCGGCGAAACGAATGCCCTGTATATTTTTCAGGTTCCGGCAACTCGAGATATGTAGCGATGATTTTCGGCATGCTGCCAAAAGTATTGATTCCAATGACTTGGTCTGAGCATTTCCCGTTGTGGTATCTCAAAAAAAATCTCGACGTGGATACTGACTTCGGTCGTAACACAGCGTAGCGTTTATAAATTTTGTAAAATTCATCCGCTATTTCGAACGTTTTTTCCGTACCGGTTTTTGTTTTCGGTATTCGTATTATGACGGTGTGACCATTATCTACCAGGTCATTCATTCTCAAATTTGTAAGCTCTTCCCTCCTGCACAATCCAGCGATTCCGATTATTAAGGCAGTCTATAACATAAGAAACGATAGCACAGGTATTGTTACTATGGATTTTTAGGTCAACGAGATAATCATTTATTGATTAATAAAATTACCTTTATCGCCAAGTATTCTCTGTCAGGAGCTTTAAACAGGAACGAATGGATGTCCTCGGGTGTCAAGACGCTTGACTTCTTGGGCTGATAATTTTTCGATTTTCGTTTTAAAAACTGAACCAGCTCAAAGTAATCGTGAATGTTTATGCTGTGCTTCAGGTTAATTATGCTTTTAAGCATCGAGTAGGTTGACCACAGGGTACTTGGTGCATGGTTTTCTGACAAATATTTGAAATACGCCAGCATCACCGTTTTGGATATGGACTTGATTTTGTGTTGCCTGCGCCAATCCTCGAATTGGTTATAGACTTTCCAATATTTGTCTTTCGATATCGTTGGCAGTGTATCAAAGGCTGCAGTGTTAGCTGCTTCGCGGATTTCCGGCGGAAGTGATTCATCTCCATCACTCGATTCCACATCACGCATTTTTTATTTTATTTTATGTTTAATTTCCACTTAAAATCAAAATATGTTCGCGGGAGATGACAGATCAGACTTTTCTGTTGTGTTATATTACTTAGCAACGAAGAGGTGAGGATCTGCAATCTTTCGACATCACTATACCTATATATATCCGTAGACTCAAGCGTGGGTTAAAAGTACGAAGCGTGCGTTTTTGATCACTTTTCCCACGCTGTGAAGTTAGTTCCAGTGGGTAATAGAAACAGTGGGAAATCTCGTATTTTCCACACGCAAAAGAGACAAGAAAAGTAGCGATTTTCACGCACGTGTAAAGAAAAATTCTTTTTTTATTTTTCACAAATAAAAAATAATTGAAAAATGGATTTTCTATCGAAAATAATCGGAATATCGATTTTTTGCAAGAAAGATTTTATTTTTATTTTTTTGTTTAGATAGGGAACCATAATAATATATTAAATTTCGTAAAAAGTGGAATTTTTTCAAAATTGAAAAAAAATTAAAATAAAATATTAGAAACAATGGTTCCACTCCAAGTTTACGAAAAAAGATTCTTAATTTCGATAAGGTATCTGGGAAAAAATTTCATTAAATTAAAAATTTTTTTTGAAAAATTCAAAAAATCATAAAATCTAAAGTTATTGATGGATTCGGCTCAAATGGAATATCAACCGTTCTTGTACTTAATTCTATATGTAAAAAACTATTTAGCCGGAAACAGCAAAAATTGCGGACGCTAGCGTCGCTACAGATATTTTTTGAAAAATTCAAAACGCTGTCGAAGCCGAACAAGTGCATCGATAATTGCGAAATTTACAGATTACAAAGATATTAAAATCACATGTGGGCAAACTTGAGTACCGTAGCTTAAACCGTTCTCGAGTTATGAACGTTTGAATTTTAGAGGGTGGTTACATATATACATGTGGGGGAAGCCAAGTAAACTCAGTCAGCTGACGACCTTCTATCCTCCGATCAGGTCGATAATTTTTTTTTTTCAGTATCTTTAGGGTCCTACGACCTCACTGATTTTTTTTTAGATTTTTTTTTAACCCCCTCCCCCTCGCCCCCCCCCCTCCCAATTTTTTTGTCAAGAGGGAACGGCTATTTCGCCATTTTTCACTTGAATAAAATTCTTTTTTTATTTTTCACAAATAAAAAATAATTAAAAAATGGATTTTCTATCGAAAATAATCGGAATATCGATTTTTTGCAAGAAAGATTTTATTTTTATTTTTTTGTTTAGATAGGGAACCATAATAATATATTAAATTTCGTAAAAAGTGGAATTTTTTCAAAATTGAAAAAAAATTAAAATAAAATATTAGAAACAATGGTTCCACTCCAAGTTTACGAAAAAAGATTCTTAATTTCGATAAGGTATCTGGGAAAAAATTTCATTAAATTAAAAATTTTTTTTGAAAAATTCAAAAAATCATAAAATCTAAAGTTATTGATGGATTCGGCTCAAATGGAATATCAACCGTTCTTGTACTTAATTCTATATGTAAAAAACTATTTAGCCGGAAACAGCAAGAATTGTGGACGCTAGCGTCGCTACAGACATTTTTTGAAAAATTCAAAACGCTGTCGAAGCCGAACAAGTGCGTCGATAATTGCGAAATTTACAGATTACAAAGATATTAAAATCACATGTGGGCAAACTTGAGTACCGTAGCTTAAACCGTTCTCGAGTTATGAACGTTTGAATTTTAGAGGGTAGTTACATATATACATGTGGGGGAAGCCAAGTAATCTCAGTCAGCTGACGACCTTCTATCCTCCGATCGGGTCGATAATTTTTTTTTTCAGTATCTTTAGGGTCCTACGACCTCACTGATTTTTTTTTAGATTTTTTTTACCCCCCTTCCCCTCGCCCCCCCTCCCAATTTTTTTGTCAAGAGGGAACGGCTATTTCGCCATTTTTCACTTGAATAAAATTCTTTTTTTATTTTTCACAAATAAAAAATAATTAAAAAATGGATTTTCTATCGAAAATAATCGGAATATCGATTTTTTGCAAGAAAGATTTTATTTTTATTTTTTTGTTTAGATAGGGAACCATAATAATATATTAAATTTCGTAAAAAGTGGAATTTTTTCGAAATTGAAAAAAAATTAAAATAAAATATTAGAAACAATGGTTCCACTCCAAGTTTACGAAAAAAGATTCTTAATTTCGATAAGGTATCTGGGAAAAAATTTCATTAAATTAAAAATTTTTTTTGAAAAATTCAAAAAATCATAAAATCTAAAGTTATTGATGGATTCGGCTCAAATGGAATATCAACCGTTCTTGTACTTAATTCTATATGTAAAAAACTATTTAGCCGGAAACAGCAAAAATTGCGGACGCTAGCGTCGCTACAGACATTTTTTGAAAAATTCAAAACGCTGTCGAAGCCGAACAAGTGCGTCGATAATTGCGAAATTTACAGATTACAAAGATATTAAAATCACATGTGGGCAAACTTGAGTACCGTAGCTTAAACCGTTCTCGAGTTATGAACGTTTGAATTTTAGAGGGTAGTTACATATATACATGTGGGGGAAGCCAAGTAATCTCAGTCAGCTGACGACCTTCTATCCTCCGATCGGGTCGATAATTTTTTTTTTTCAGTATCTTTAGGGTCCTACGACCTCACTGATTTTTTTTTAGATTTTTTTTTACCCCCCTCCCCCTCGCCCCCCCCCCTCCCAATTTTTTTGTCAAGAGGGAATGGCTATTTCGCCATTTTTCACTTGAATAAAATTCTTTTTTTATTTTTCACAAATAAAAAATAATTAAAAAATGGATTTTCCATCGAAAATAATCGGAATATCGATTTTTTGCAAGAAAGATTTTATTTTTATTTTTTTGTTCAGATAGGGAACCATAATAATATATTAAATTTCGTAAAAAGTGGAATTTTTTCGAAATTGAAAAAAAATTAAAATAAAATATTAGAAACAATGGTTCCACTCCAAGTTTACGAAAAAAGATTCTTAATTTCGATAAGGTATCTGGGAAAAAATTTCATTAAATTAAAAATTTTTTTTGAAAAATTCAAAAAATCATAAAATCTAAAGTTATTGATGGATTCGGCTCAAATGGAATATCAACCGTTCTTGTACTTAATTCTATATGTAAAAAACTATTTAGCCGGAAACAGCAAAAATTGCGGACGCTAGCGTCGCTACAGACATTTTTTGAAAAATTCAAAACGCTGTCGAAGCCGAACAAGTGTGTCGATAATTGCGAAATTTACAGATTACAAAGATATTAAAATCACATGTGGGCAAACTTGAGTACCGTAGCTTAAACCGTTCTCGAGTTATGAACGTTTGAATTTTAGAGGGTAGTTACATATATACATGTGGGGGAAGCCAAGTAATCTCAGTCAGCTGACGACCTTCTATCCTCCGATCGGGTCGATAATTTTTTTTTTTCAGTATCTTTAGGGTCCTACGACCTCACTGATTTTTTTTTAGATTTTTTTTTACCCCCCTCCCCCTCGCCCCCCCCCCCCCCCTCCCAATTTTTTTGTCAAGAGGGAATGGCTATTTCGCCATTTTTCACTTGAATAAAATTCTTTTTTTATTTTTCACAAATAAAAAATAATTAAAAAATGGATTTTCCATCGAAAATAATCGGAATATCGATTTTTTGCAAGAAAGATTTTATTTTTATTTTTTTGTTCAGATAGGGAACCATAATAATATATTAAATTTCGTAAAAAGTGGAATTTTTTCAAAATTGAAAAAAAATTAAAATAAAATATTAGAAACAATGGTTCCACTCCAAGTTTACGAAAAAAGATTCTTAATTTCGATAAGGTATCTGGGAAAAAATTTCATTAAATTAAAAATTTTTTTTGAAAAATTCAAAAAATCATAAAATCTAAAGTTATTGATGGATTCGGCTCAAATGGAATATCAACCGTTCTTGTACTTAATTCTATATGTAAAAAACTATTTAGCCGGAAACAGCAAAAATTGCGGACGCTAGCGTCGCTACAGACATTTTTTGAAAAATTCAAAACGCTGTCGAAGCCGAACAAGTGCGTCGATAATTGCGAAATTTACAGATTACAAAGATATTAAAATCACATGTGGGCAAAATTTGAGTACCGTAGCTTAAACCGTTCTCAAGTTATGAACGTTTGAATTTTAGAGGGTGGTTACATATATACATGTGGGGGAAGCCAAGTAATCTCAGTCAGCTGACGACCTTCTATCCTCCGATCGGGTCGATAATTTTTTTTTTTCAGTATCTTTAGGGTCCTACGACCTCACTGATTTTTTTTTAGATTTTTTTTACCCCCCTCCCCCTCGCCCCCCCTCCCAATTTTTTTGTCAAGAGGGAACGGCTATTTCGCCATTTTTCACTTGAATAAAATTCTTTTTTTATTTTTCACAAATAAAAAATAATTAAAAAATAGATTTTCTATCGAAAATAATCGGAATATCGATTTTTTGCAAGAAAGATTCTATTTTTATTTTTTTGTTTAGATAGGGAACCATAATAATATATTAAATTTCGTAAAAAGTGGAATTTTTTCAAAATTGAAAAAAAATTAAAATAAAATATTAGAAACAATGGTTCCACTCCAAGTTTACGAAAAAAGATTCTTAATTTCGATAAGGTATCTGGGAAAAAATTTCATTAAATTAAAATTTTTTTTTGAAAAATTCAAAAAATCATAAAATCTAAAGTTATTGATGGATTCGGCTCAAATGGAATATCAACCGTTCCTGTACTCAATTCTATATGTAAAAAACTATTTAGCCGGAAACAGCAAAAATTGCGGACGCTAGCGTCGCTACAGACATTTTTTGAAAAATTCAAAACGCTGTCGAAGCCGAACAAGTGCGTCGATAATTGCGAAATTTACAGATTACAAAGATATTAAAATCACATGTGGGCAAAATTTGAGTACCGTAGCTTAAACCGTTCTCGAGTTATGAACGTTTGAATTTTAGAGGGTGGTTACATATATACATGTGGGGGAAGCCAAGTAATCTCAGTCAGCTGACGACCTTCTATCCTCCGATCGGGTCGATAATTTTTTTTTTTCAGTTTCTTTAGGGTCCTACGACCTCACTGATTTTTTTTTAGATTTTATTTTACCCCCCTCCCCCTCGCCCCCCCCTCCCAATTTTTTTGTCAAGAGGGAATGGCTATTTCGCCATTTTTCACTTGAATAAAATTCTTTTTTTATTTTTCACAAATAAAAAATAATTAAAAAATGGATTTTCTATCGAAAATAATCGGAATATCGATTTTTTGCAAGAAAAATTTTATTTTTATTTTTTTGTTTAGATAGGGAACCATAATAATATATTAAATTTCGTAAAAAGTGGAATTTTTTCAAAATTGAAAAAAAATTAAAATAAAATATTAGAAACAATGGTTCCACTCCAAGTTTACGTAAAAAGATTCTTAATTTCGATAAGGTATCTGGGAAAAAATTTCATTAAATTAAAAAATTTTTTTGAAAAATTCAAAAAATCATAAAATCTAAAGTTATAGATGGATTCGGCTCAAATGGAATATCAACCGTTCTTGTACTTAATTCTATATATAAAAAACTATTTAGCCGGAAACAGCAAAAATTGCGGACGCTAGCGTCGCTACAGACATTTTTTGAAAAATTCAAAACGCTGTCGAAGCCGAACGAGTGCGTCGATAATTGCGAAATTTACAGATTACAAAGATATTAAAATCACATGTGGGCAAACTTGAGTACCGTAGCTTAAACCGTTCTCGAGTTATGAACGTTTGAATTTTAGAGGGTAGTTACATATATACATGTGGGGGAAGCCAAGTAAACTCAGTCAGCTGACGACCTTCTATCCTCCGATCAGGTCGATAATTTTTTTTTTTCAGTATCTTTAGGGTCCTACGACCTCACTGATTTTTTTTTAGATTTTTTTTCAACCCCCTCCCCCTCGCCCCCCCCCCCCTCCCAATTTTTTTGTCAAGAGGGAACGGCTATTTCGCCATTTTTCACTTGAATAAAATTCTTTTTTTATTTTTCACAAATAAAAAATAATTAAAAAATGGATTTTCTATCGAAAATAATCGGAATATCGATTTTTTGCAAGAAAGATTTTATTTTTATTTTTTTGTTCAGATAGGGAACCATAATAATATATTAAATTTCGTAAAAAGTGGAATTTTTTCAAAATTGAAAAAAAATTAAAATAAAATATTAGAAACAATGATTTTACTCCAAGTTTACGAAAAAAGATTCTTAATTTCGATAAGGTATCTGGGAAAAATTTCATTAAATTAAAAATTTTTTTTGAAAAATTCAAAAAATCATAAAATCTAAAGTTATTGATGGATTCGGCTCAAATTGAATATCAACCGTTCTTGTACTTAATTCTATATGTAAAAAACTATTTAGCCGGAAACAGCAAAAATTGCGGACGCTAGCGTCGCTACAGACATTTTTTGAAAAATTCAAAACGCTGTCGAAGCCGAACAAGTGCGTCGATAATTGCGAAATTTACAGATTACAAAGATATTAAAATCACATGTGGGCAAAATTTGAGTACCGTAGCTTGAACCGTTCTCGAGTTATGAACGTTTGAATTTTAGAGGGTGGTTACATGTATACATGTGGGGGAAGCCAAGTAATCTCAGTCAGCTGACGACCTTCTATCCTCCGATCGGGTCGATAATTTTTTTTTTTTCAGTATCTTTAGGGTCCTACGACCTCACTGATTTTTTTTTAGATTTTATTTTACCCCCCTCCCCCTCGCCCCCCCCCCCCCTCCCAATTTTTTTGTCAAGAGGGAACGGCTATTTCGCCATTTTTCACTTGAATAAAATTCTTTTTTTATTTTTCACAAATAAAAAATAATTAAAAAATGGATTTTCTATCGAAAATAATCGGAATATCGATTTTTTGCAAGAAAGATTTTATTTTTATTTTTTTGTTTAGATAGGGAACCATAATAATATATTAAATTTCGTAAAAAGTGGAATTTTTTCAAAATTGAAAAAAAATTAAAATAAAATATTAGAAACAATGGTTCCACTCCAAGTTTACGAAAAAAGATTCTCAATTTCGATAAGGTATCTGGGAAAAAATTTTATTCAATTAAAAAATGTCGAATTAGCCGTTTCCTCTTGATAAAAAGAATTGGTGGGGTCGGGTGTGGGGCGGGGGCAGGGGGGGGGGGGGGGGTTTAAAAAAAAACTCTAAAAAAATCTAGTGAGGTCGTAGGATCCGTATGATACTTAAAAAAAATCATCGACCGCATCGGGGAATCAGCTATCTGAAATCGCGTGGGTTGCCTCATTTCTGTATATGAGGTGGGCCGAGGGGAAGGGGGGGGGGGGGGGGGTCTAAAAAATGAGAAAAAAAATTGGTAAAGTCGTACTACCCTAAAGATACTAAAAAAAAATTATTGACCTGATCGGAGGACAGGTTGTCAGCTGCCTGAGTTGACTTGGCTTCCCCCATATATGTGAATTCGGTTGTTCAATTTTTATTGGGATTTTCTACGCAGCGTCACGAGAATGAGTGCTGCACGAGAATATAGTTAGGGAATTCTACCAAAACTGGTACCGCTTATTCGGTTTGACTACGTAAAATCCTTATAGTTTTTTTGCGGCTGCGTCATATTATTCGCGAATGTTACAACATAAACGACTCCCCTTCCATTTTAAATTTTCTCTCTCGTTGCATACGATTATATTGAATAATATTCAGACACTGGATTTTATATAGGATTGTCTGAGCATTTCCAATCAGGATATCTGTGTTTTTTATCGGAGTTAAAAAAAATAATTTTATCGATTTTTCCGGAGAAACCAGTTTTATCATATATGATACAAGGTCAAGGTAGACGAAAGACAAAAATCGATTGAACTTTTTCAGGTCTTGCGAGTACTCGGCCGGTAAATGGATGATGATTATTTTTTCCATAATCATAGTTATAACTTGGTAGGTAGGTAGGTGAGAGTTTTACTTGCACAACTTTTTACTTTGTTTTTTACAAGGTATTCTCCCGACTTTTCCCCGTTTTACGTTTTTTCTCTGCTATCTCCCGTGCGTCTGCAGACGACTTTACATACAGCTGTACCGCATTTGCCGTGGGCACGGGGAAACGGCAGAAAACCCGTGCCGGTACAGTCGATCCTATGTCTCTCTGGTTCTCCGGTGATGCATGTAGGAGCACATAGTACTCCACCTCGAATGCCACACCGGGGCCCTAAAGGCACTGGTCTCCAGCTCCATAATTGGTGCGCCAGCCTGTGAATGACTAGGCGGTCACCCATTTAAGTACTGGCCCCTAGAATTGCTGCTTAACTCGTTGGACCGCCGAAGTCGCACTTCGACTGCCCACCTATCGGTGTCGGTTCATAATTATAACTATTATTTTCATTATCTTTATTGTTATTATTATTTCCCCGTTATTTTTATTGGAATTTCTTCTGAGATTTTTCTCCTTTTATTTTTATATTCGATTTTATCAGTATTTTTTTGTAGTATCGTTTTTGTTATCATTACCATTATTTTTATGTCTCTTATTATGATTATTATTTTTATTATGATTAGTATTTTTATGATTATTATTATTATTATCATCAATACTATTATTTTTATTATTATTATATCCAAGATAATTGAGTGCTTTTACAATTTTATATGGATTTTTTTTATCATTACTCAATCGAAAAGTTGAGGTACACTCATCAAAAAATTTAAAGGACCACTTGAGAACAGTCGAAATTTGTCGAGATTTCAGGCATCTGTATCTCCGCGAATAATAGTCGGATTCAGATAATTCACAGCCTTTTTCTTAGGTTGAATCTTTGACTTCTTGAATCAATGGTTAAACATCTTCTATTATGCCCTGCCGCTCTGTGCTAAAAGCAGACACGAACAAAAAACGGTTGTCTCAATTTTCATGAAAATTCGGGAACGTGCGCGGCGTTCGACAAATTTTCTACAGAAAATGTTTTCAAAACATTCGATAGTCTGTCCAATTTTGTTTGAAATGCTTTCTTATCTATTGCTGTGCGATTCTTTTCGACCGAGTTATGTACTCCCAAAGCAAAAAACACATTTTTTTTCAAGCGCCTGTATCTCCTGAAATAATAATCGTACAACTATTGCTCGGATATCATTGGCAAGATGAAATTATCCTCTTTAAACCTTTTGCACGAGATTTTGCGAAAAAATATTTTTTGCAGTATTTACCCTTCAAAAACATGTAAAAAAATGGCTCTTTCCCTTCGCTTAGTTATGTGACCGCCATTTTCTAAAAAATTGCAAAATCTCAAATGTGGACCTAGCATTTCCTAGTTAATACTGTCATTAACAATCGTGCTAAATCATGAGTTGCTGCGATTTTTTTTCTGCGTGTTCGCAGCTGTCAAATGTTTGGCTCAATTGAGGGATAATTTTTTTCGTCATTTTTATTGATAAAGAAGATCCAACAATTTTTTAATTATTGTATTTCTGCAAAAAAATTATGCGTTTTTAACGAATCAGAGCTTTTTTTGAAGTTTCAATTTTCATGAATAAAAAAAAATTCGAAATCTCTTTCGCTTCTTGCTGCTAAGCTCTCAACGGTTAAAGACCTAAAACAGTCATTTCTTAATTTTCAGTGAAATTTGGAAACATTTGTAGGGCACAAATTTTTTTTTCCTCAAATGGTTTTTTTCGAAATTCTTCACGATTTTTTCTAACTGGGTTATAACCGTCAAAGAAGGAAGATTGCATTTGCGTATGATCGTGCCTTCCGTATCATGATAGCCTTACTGAGAAACAACTACCAATATTTAAAGACACGCGAATGCAATCTTCCTTATTTGATGGTTAAAACCCAATCAGGGAAAACCGGGAAGAACTTTAAAAAACTATTTAAGAAAAAAAAATTTGTACCCTACGAATGTTTCTAAATTTCACTAAAAATTAAGAAATGATTGTTTGGCACAGAGCAGCAGGGCATAATAGAAGATGTTTAACCTGTGATTCAAGAAGTCAAAGATTCAACCTAATAAACGAGCTGTGAATTATCTGAATCCGACTATTTTTTGCGGAGATACAGTGTAACGGTAGATATTACGTTACAATAATTAATACGGGCCAAGAGTACGCAAGAAAATTATTAACACGAGAAAATGGGTAAAATTGTTTTTATTTCGCCGCCGTGTATACAATTTGGGTTAGATCGCTTCCCCTACATACACCTGTCGCTTCGCTCTTTAAATTGTGGGGGACGTGGGGTGGGACGGGGTGTTGTTGTACTCGATGCGACGTTCCTCTTCACCCCGGGGGGCTACGAAGCTGGCCCGCTGGTGCTTGCAACGGCGATAGGGGCAGCCCCTCTCCTGCCGCTCGACGCTCGATCGACGGTCGATGCATCGGTGCTCGCTGTACCCCCTCCGTGCGCCCTGGCTACGGCTGATCGGGTTCTCGCGGCGCTTTGGTTGCCGATACGCCAGTATCGATCCGTCAGCGGATCCCGTTATGAGCAGGGGCACGCTTCTCGCTCTGCCGGAGATGGATGGATAATTATGCCCTTGCTTGCGCTTATGTGGCGCCTCCCCGGAATGTTTGTACGCTGTAACAAATTTAGCAGAAGGGAAAGGACTTGGAATCGTTTTGATTCCAACATAAACTGCTTCCGGCTTGGCTTGTTTCCTCCTCTTTGGATTCCTAGGTCTCCTCCGTCTATCTTCTCGGTAGCTTCCACGAACTCCACCTTTTCTACGCTGTCTCCAACTGGCTGGGTTCTTCGGCTGGTTTGGGGATGGCTGGAGGTCCGGAGGTTCTGAAACAAATAATTTGACTATCTCTCGCCGGTCTTGGCGTGCCCTTTTTATATGATTTCGGGTGCCTCCGACTGTTCGATCCAGTCCTTTGATTGGTCGGAGGCCCCTCCTCTACCGGTGTCTTGTCCGTTGCCACGCGTACGAAAACGTTGGCCGTGGCCCTCCAAGGCCGCTGCGGTGTTGTCGGTTATCTCGTGTACCGAGGTAGCGTTTCACACATTATTGGAAATAATTCCGAAATATTATAATTTCGGAATTATGTGGAGCGTTAGCCGCGGTCTTCCCAAGGCCGTTGTCGATTATCGATTTCTCTATTTTTCGAGGAGCGCTCGCCGCGCGTGCCTCCAAGGCCGATGTGACGTATTATTTGTCACATTGCTTCGTTTTCGTTATTTTATTCTATTTATCGATATTTTTCGATAATCGCGGAGCTTACCGCGGTGGCCATAAGGCTGTTGGAGCGGCAACGATGTAGCGTTATACGTTACAACAGATGCCTGAAATTTCTACAAATTTCGACAGTTCTCAAGTGGTCCTTTAATTTTTTTGATGAGTGTATTAACCAAATACATTTTTTTTTAATATTGCGGCTAATCAATCTAAAATACTTAATAACGATTCATTGTTACGATTAATTAAGAACAATAATTAGTAATAAATAATATTTACTAAATTCAGGATGATAGTAATATTGAGTTGCCCGAAATTTCAAACAATTTTCTACATTTTTATTTCATAAAGCAGAGAAAATTGTACAGGAAATACATATTTATCACATTTCACGCTACAAATAAACTCCTTAATGCTATGGAGAGAGATAAGTGCAGAGCCGCACATTTAGGTTACATTTCTCTCTATTGTGATTTCATTTTTTCCCGCGGCATTAGCAGTCCATATTTATAAATATGTAGGAATAAGTAGAGACACGACTGTATGTCAGGTGAAAACAATTGATTGGGAATTGTGGGCATCGCCGCACCAACGTGAAGCTCCACTAATTCCGCGGCTGGTACATCTGTCGAAACGGCTATGTTTCCAATGTCAGATTTTGGTGTATTGGTTATCTAAAATCGAGTCACAACGCGATACATATTATCGACATTATTTGCTCATCGTCAGTCATATGTATGATGGAAACGTGGCTACCGTTTCACTACAGGTAAGCTTGCTCTAATCAGTAGTAATAATTGTAATAATCCAGATAGTCGTTTTAGTCCGGCGATTTCCGTGTTGAATGTCCGTATGTCCTTGGTCGGTGTTGAAAAAAATTCCGGAAAAGAACAACATATTTATGGAAAAATCAAATTATCGACGGAAGTTGCAATTGTATTACATAGGTCCGCATGTCATTTTAAGCAGTTTTTCAAGCGCTTCCAAATGAAACTAACCAGATGAACACACCTACAAAATTGGCGAAGCTACGATTTTTTGAATGGGAACTTGACGCCTTTCCCATGTTAATCAAATGGGAAAACTAGAAAAATCTTGCGCGACCTCTAAAAATATTCCGATCGGGCTCATTTTTGGACACAATTCTCTTGATGGAAGATACTTTAGCGTGAGTGTATTTTGGTTGAAGGAAAAAAAAAGTTTTTTTTCAAGCCGCCCTAGAATGCATACACCATTAAATATCATTTAATGACGCCAAAAATAATCATATAGTCCAAAACTAACGTTAGTTAATTTCCACTTACTTGCACGGAATTCCGGCACCAAGCGTAATTTGGGTAATTACGCTTGGGTTTGGGACGCTCTAGACTATCATTTTCTATTGCTCAAAAATGAACGAACGGATCCGAGCGATCTCGTGCGTACGAGTTCTAACCCACACCTTGTTTTTTTACAGACGCTCTTTTCGAATTTCGGAAATACTTGACTTGAAAATCCGGCTTGCGCCAATAATGACCCAGATTCCGGACGGAAGGTTAGATCGGAATAAGTAACGCGTGCAAAATATTCAAATGAAGAAAATTTAATGAGTTGATTGGGTTCAAGAATAATTTCGCAAATTTTGTCCGTAGTCTTAAAGCGAGGAAACCTACAAAAAGAAGAACGAAGTGTGTGGCAGCCGTAAACGAAGCTATACGTATCGACTCTAGGAGCCCGGAGGTGGACGGGCTAACGGTTTTATGCGAGGTAACATTACATACTAATGATCGATGCAAAGTCGCTTGAGAACAATCCGGCAACAATTTTATCTATATATGAACGATTCCACGTGACACCGGTGACTTCCGACCCGACTGGTCTTCGATTCGGATGAAATTTTTTTTCATCCGACAACTTTCATTTGACAACATTCGACAATTTTCTTAGATTCTAGGTGTAATTCTTTTATTTTGAATGGATTTCTGAAAATACCGTCGATCAATTTTTCAAATAAAAAAATCTCAGAGGTCAAACGTCTAAATTCAATCGCCGGCACATCACAATAAGCGTTTCAAACTAATCTTTCAGGAAAGAGTATTGAATGTTTTTTTCTTTGAAACACATTTCACTTTTCTATGCCTTAATAACGAAAATCGACCTTCTGAAAGAACGCGATTTTTTTAACGCCTTGATTCCACATTCCTTGTCTAATTGCGAAATTGTTAAGCCCCACGTGAGAGTGGCACGACCATATTTACTATTTTTCCTTGAATTTAAAACTTTATCAAGAATGAAAGTTTTGCACAATATATATGGAAGGAAATATTCAAACGATCGCCCACACGTCGAAATATGCGTTTTCAACTAATTTTTCAGGAAACAATATAAGGTATAAATAAAAATAGAATAAATAACTTTTCCCTCTTGTCGTTGTCATCAAGTACTTTCAGGAAAAAAAATTTCGTCCGAATCAGAGACCGGTCGGGTCGGAAGTGGCTGGTTTCACGTAGATTTTCTTATATATAAAATACTATATAAACTTAAAAGGATATAAGAAGAGGTGAATCCTTATCTTAGAGTACTGACACATTATGAAATTGAGAAAAAGTGAATGACGGATTAAAATCAATCGGTTTTGTGTCATCAGTAATGTTACTAGTGTGCGTTGTAAGTACGGGTTCGCGGGTTTGTAAACAGACCGAATTATATTCATATGATAATACAAGTTTATAAGATACGATTCTTTTTAACTTATTGACTGCGCTGCTTCGTTGAAACTGCGGCAAACGGAAGTCACTTTAGTCAAATCATCAACCAGGTATAAATACATCGTGAGCGATCGTAAGCCGAGAGCACGCATCTGCTTTCTGATGTATTGCATGACTCCAATGTTTTGAATTGAAAGCGCGGAATAGTTATTTACTTATCTCGCCAAAGCTACGGGCTCGCAAGGGGAGAAGAGGAGATTTGGAATACAATCATTTCTTTGCTTATTTTGAAAGAAACTCAAAGAGTAATTTCGACATGGTTCGACTTGCTGATAGAGCTCAAATATGAAGCACGCGTGCATTCGTGTAGTCTGGAGCACGCATCCCTATACTATTCGTAGTGTGGTGGACTGCGGGCTTCGCCCATGCTTTTCGAAGCATGGATGTGGGCGGAGTTTTTGCACTCTAATGGATTGTTTATAGTAGTGTTGAATTACTATTGCAGTCTAGCAAAATCGAATCATGTCGTTTCGTCTCATCATCACATTCAAAAGTTTTATAGTCAAAGAGCAACAAAATTAAGGATCATGATGTCGGCAAAGCTACGGGCTTACAAGAGAAGATGATAAGGATAGGGCAACGGTAAAGTCAACGGCTTCTCATCCGTTAATTCGGGCAGACCGAGAAGAAGAAAAAAGGAAGAAACTGATAGATCCGTATATTAGGACGTGAACGGCTTCATGGCAATATGAATTAGACCCTGAGCTAGGATCACGTATTTCAAGACGCGGATTAAGATCACGATATTCATAATTTAGTTTTTAATGATTATTCAGGTATAAAGACGAAAAGCTGAAAGAATAAGCGATGGATAATATTACAATGTTATTGCCAGCAAAATTAACTCCTGTCTCTCGGTTTTACCATCGGATTCAAAAATATTATGTTCAAAACGCTAAAAATATTGATCGGCCTACCTTGATAAGGCTACGAGTTCGCGCTGGAAGAGTAAAAAATTCATTTTTTTATTTCGAAAAGGATCTGAAAGAGTTATTTCGACATGGTTCGACTTGCTGATAGAGCTCAAATATGACGCACGCGTGCATTCGTGTAGTCTGGAGCACGCATCCCTATACTATTCGTAGTGTGGTGGACTGCGGGCTTCGCCCATGCTTTTCGAAGCATGGATGTGGGCGGAGTTTTTGCACTCTAATGGATTGTTTATAGTAGTGTTGAATTACTATTGCAGTCTAGCAAAATCGAATCATGTCGTTTCGTCTCATCATCAGATTCAAAAGTTTTATAGTCAAAGCGCAACAAAATTAAGGATCATGATGTCGGCAAAGCTACGGGTTCACACGGGAAGATGATAAGGATAGGGCAACGGTAAAGTCAACGGTTTCTCATCCGTTAATTCGGGCAGACCGAGAAGAAGAAAAACGGAAGAAATCGATGGATTTGTTTATCAGGACGTGAACGGCTTTATGGCAATGGGAATTAGACCCTGAGCTAGGATCACGTATTTCCAGACGCGGATTAAGATCACGATATTGATAGTTTAGTTTGCTATTATTATTCAGGTATACCTTTACGGAGCTATCAGTTTGCGCTGCGAGAAGGAAAAATTCGGCGTGCAATAATATGTTTGGTTGTTTTGAGAAGAAACGGAAAGAGCAATTTTGACATCACCCGGCTTGCTGATAGAGCTTAAATATGACGCATTCTTGAATTCGCGTAGTCCGGAGCAAGCGATGATGTATCGCTATTCTATTATTATATTTACGTGGTCGTGAGATATGAATTAAAACAAATATAGCAACAGAATAACCGCGAATAAATAAGATTCTTCGCTTTTGGAGAGTGTTCTCGTTTCGTAGTGGAATATGACTTTGAAAAGCGGAATAAAAACGGAGGAGCAACGGAGTCGGAAATGAAGCGAAAATATAGGTGAAGATAGTAAGGACGGACCAAAGGCAAAGTCAACGGTTTTTTGGTAGTCATTCGGTTCGGACTGAGAAGAAGATAAAGAGAGAAAAAATTATAGATCCTTTTCTTATAAAGTATACCGGAATCATGGCAACGAGAAGTGGACTCTTAGCTAGGCTCGCGTATTGCCGGACGCGGATTCGGATTTCGATATTGATAATTTACTTTGCGATTATTATTCAGGTATATAGAGGAAAAGCTGAAACATCAAGTGATGGATAATATGACATTGGCATTCCAGCGAAATCAACTTCTGTCTCTCCGTTCGGAGCGCTTGCTGTTAATTGTCTTACCTTGATAGGGCTACGAGCTCGCGCTGGAAGAGTAAAAAATTCATATGTTTATTTCGAAAAGAAACTGAAAGAGTAACTTCAACATGGTTCGACTTGCTGATAGAGCTCAAATATGAAGCACGCGTGCATTCGAGTAGTCTGGAGCACGCATCCCTATACTATTCGTAGTGTGGTGGACTGCGGGCTTCGCCCATGCTTTTCGAAGCATGGATATGGGCGGAGTTTTTGCACTCTAATGGATTGTTTATAGTAGTGTTGAATTACTATTGCAGTCTAGCAAAATCGAATCATGTCGTTTCGTCTCATCATCAGATTCAAAAGTTTTATAGTCAAAGCGCAACAAAATTAAGGATCATGATGTCGGCAAAGCTACGGGTTCACACGGGAAGATGATAAGGATAGGGCAACGGTAAAGTCAACGGTTTCTCATCCGTTAATTCGGGCAGACCGAGAAGAAGAAAAAAGGAAGAAACTGATAGATCCGTATATTAGGACGTGAACGGCTTCATGGCAATATGAATTAGACCCTGAGCTAGGATCACGTATTTCAAGACGCGGATTAAGATCACGATATTCATAATTTAGTTTTTAATGATTATTCAGGTATAAAGACGAAAAGCTGAAAGAATAAGCGATGGATAATATTACAATGTTATTGCCAGCAAAATTAACTCCTGTCTTTCGGTTTTACCATCTGATTCAAAAATATTATGTTTAAAACGCTAAAAATATTGATCGGCCTACCTTGATAAGGCTACGAGTTCGCGCTGGAAGAGTAAAAAATTCATTTTTTATTTCGAAAAGGATCTGAAAGAGTTATTTCGACATGGTTCGACTTGCTGATAGAGCTCAAATATGACGCACGCGTGCATTCGTGTAGTCTGGAGCACGCATCCCTATACTATTCGTAGTGTGGTGGACTGCGGGCTTCGCCCATGCTTTTCGAAGCATGGATGTGGGCGGAGTTTTTGCACTCTAATGGATTGTTTATAGTAGTGTTGAATTACTATTGCAGTCTAGCAAAATCGAATCATGTCGTTTCGTCTCATCATCAGATTCAAAAGTTTTATAGTCAAAGCGCAACAAAATTAAGGATCATGATGTCGGCAAAGCTACGGGTTCACACGGGAAGATGATAAGGATAGGGCAACGGTAAAGTCAACGGTTTCTCATCCGTTAATTCGGGCAGACCGAGAAGAAGAAAAACGGAAGAAATCGATGGATTCGTTTATCAGGGCGTGAACGGCTTTATGGCAATGGGAATTAGACCCTGAGCTAGGATCACGTATTTCCAGACGCGGATTAAGATCACGATATTGATAGTTTAGTTTGCTATTATTATTCAGGTATACCTTTACGGAGCTATCAGTTTGCGCTGCGAGAAGGAAAAATTCGGCGTGCAATAATATGTTTGGTTGTTTTGAGAAGAAACGGAAAGAGCAATTTTGACATCACCCGGCTTGCTGATAGAGCTTAAATATGACGCATTCTTGAATTCGCGTAGTCCGGAGCAAGCGATGATGTATCGCTATTCTATTATTATATTTACGTGGTCGTGAGATATGAATTAAAACAAATATAGCAACAGAATAATCGCGAATAAATAAGATTCTTCGCTTTTGGAGAGTGTTCTCGTTTCGTAGTGGAATATGACTTTGAAAAGCGGAATATAAACGGAGGAGCAACGGAGTCGGAAATGAAGCGAAAATATAGGTGAAGATAGTAAGGACGGACCAAAGGCAAAGTCAACGGTTTTTTGGTCGTCATTCGGTTCGGACTGAGAAGAAGATAAAGAGAGAAAAAATTATAGATCCTTTTATTATAAAGTACACCGGAATCATGGCAACGAGAAGTGGACTCTTAGCTAGGCTCGCGTATTGCCGGACGCGGATTCGGATCACGATATTGATAATTTACTTTGCGATTATTATTCAGGTATATAGAGGAAAAGCTGAAACATCAAGTGATGGATAATATGACATTGGCATTCCAGCAAAATCAACTTCTGTCTCTCGGTTCGGAGCGCTTGCTGTTAATTGTCTTACCTTGATAGGGCTCCGAGTTCACGCTGGAAAAGGGAGAAATTCATATGTTTATTTCGAAAAGAAACTCAAAGAGTAACTTCGGCATGGTTCGACTTGCTGATAGAGCTCAAATATGACGCACGCGTGCATTCGTGTAGTCTGGAGCACGCATCCCTATACTATTCGTAGTGTGTCGGACTGCGGGCTTCGCCCATGTTTTTCGAAGCATGGATGTGGGCGGAGTTTTTGCACTCTAATGGATTGTTTATAGTAGTGTTGAATTACTATTGCAGTCTAGCAAAATCGAATCGTGTCGTTTGGTCTCATCATCAGATTTATCATTTTTTCGGCTGCGCGTTTTCAATATCAAAAGAAATCTAGTTCGCAAGCGTCATGAGCTACTAGTGAACACTTTGCGTCGTCAATTCCTCGTTATAGAATGTATTCTGAAAACCACATAAATGAAAGATTCGTACATCACATTTTTGTTTAGAGTACGACTCGAAATGGAGATCGCATTCAATACTAAACAGTCACATCGCAGCAGCAGCAGTAAATTTTAGACTAAATATATATTTATTTGATTCAAGTACTTTTTGACTCACACTAATGATTTCTTATTTTTTCAGGGTTGCAGTCACATTTGCTATAGGCCATGAAAGCTCACTTGGAGTGGTGAAACTCCACGGACGATTTGTAATCTACGATTTATTATGAAAATAATGAAAAAAATAAATTGTTTTCATCGAAATATTAGGAAAAAAACAAAGACAATAAAGATACCATATTTTTATTTTAATATCAATCAACACATTCAACGTGTTTGTAGTGCGAACAAGAGCTGTAACCTCCGAACGAAACGTTGGTCAACTCCGTTGAAGGTCTCAACATCTTCGTATTCGTTCAAGGAACTTAAGAAAAAAAACATAAAGAGAATGAAAATATATTTGTTCAATTTCCATGTACAGTTTTATTGATTTTTCAATAAGAATAAGAGCTATTACTCCTGAACGAAAAACCCAAAACACGGGTTTTTTCGTTTTATACATAAAAGGATGTGAAACATTGTGGGACGCAAATTTGAAGCCAACTTTTGGAAGGTGTCTGACTTCTGCTGGAATTGCCCATCCCTACGAAAACACCACGTGTAATAAAATCGAGACAACTACATTCACCCGAGCGCGCACTAGCACGTGCAAGGAGGTGTGAGATCAACACGAAACATTGAACACATTTCTTTACAAGCTTTAAGAAATTATCTTAACCCTCCCCAGTCACACTTCCAAATAATAACATGACAGTCACACTGGGTCAATTCTACCCAGGCAGTTTTCAAAGAACGATTGAAAGCAAACTATCCGTCAAAAGTGGTTAAAGAAAAGTACGGAACATGCTTTGAACCTTTCAAATTATGTCCGAAACATATATAAGGTCTTATATATAAGGACATATATAAGGATTACAAAAAATAAGGTGGCAGCTTGTTAAAAAATACCTCTTTGGGAGCAAGGAAATTTCATATTTACGCCGAGAGTAAATCGCCTGGGTCAATTCTGCCCAGTGTTACTGTCTCACGATAAATTTTTTCGGCCATTTGTCCCGGTACAATCAGGAGAAAAGTGGCAAAGAAACTTCTTTAAAAAATTTGCCGTTTTTCAAAGTTGTCCCTGGGTTTGAAACAATTAATAACACAGTCGTTTAGCCTGATTAATTACTTTCGGTTTTTTTTCTATACGACAATTTGTCGTTGAGATATCGGCTGGCGAATAAATAACATCATTTATATAACGCAGCCGTGTTTTCCTCGCTTTTTGGGGCGTGTTTGGGGCAGCCAAAGTAGGCGTTTCCACATCTCTCGGCTGTTGTTATGGTAAACAGACCAATAAAACACACAAAAATGTCCTAGTACAATCAAAGTCCGTGAATCGTCGCTGTTCAGCGGTGGGAGAACTTTTTTCGACAGTTTTTGTAGAACAAAAGACTGGCGAACAGGAGACATAACAGCTTATTCGATCTCCTGTCACATGGACTGACAGTATCAACGACATTGGGTCATTGTGCTTACAATTTTTCTTAAGACGGAAATATACTATTCAGGTTCTGTTTGTTTTAAGAGATAAAAAAATAGATAATTTTTTTAATATGCATCAAATCTATGTACCGTTTCTTCAGTGGGGGGGCTTCGCCCCCCCAACCCCCCAACCGGGGCTTCGCCCCTGGACCCCACCGGGGCTTTGCCCCCGGACCCCACCGGGGCTTTGCCCCTGGACCCCACCAGGGCTTCGCCCCTGGACCCCACCGGGGCTTCGCCCCTGGACCCCACCGGAGCTTTGCCCCTGGACTCCATAAGCAAGCTTACATATCGATGGTACGCATTAACTTGCATGCAGCTCGGAAAACACGGCTTCGTTATATAAAGTATCGTGTGCACCTTGGAGGGGGGCCGTTTTTAGCTTCGCGCGCTTTTCAAAACTCGTCTCCGCCTCGCGCGCTCGTCTCCGACTCGTTTCGAAAACATCGCGCTGAGCTAAAAACGGCCACTTTCCCTCCTTGGTACACAATGTACTATTTTCGTTTGATCACGGATATTTCATGAACCGGTTATCACATAGTAATTCGACCGGCAGTTTTTTAAACTCAAATAAATTGCGTATGAGCTGTGATAAGTGTTTTCAACAAAAAAATTTACTATTTGCATTCACTTGAAAAAGTAGCGGAATAATTACTTTTTCGAGTTATTTAGGAAATTCACCAGTACTTTGCAAATATTGCCGAGGTAATCTTCGATAAAAAGCGAACTTTCGCTAAGTAATATATTATAACCATAATTGGTGAGCAACAACCGACATATTCAATGAAACATCGATAAATTCCCTCCGATTTATAATGTGATTGCACTTGGATCGTGGGGATATTTGGATGTTTCCGGAAAAATTGCAGATTGCATCGTTCATCACTTCACTCAAGTATGACATGGCCTCTGAAAATTGAGAAGTTCCGGAAAACAGAATTTGAAGTTCACTCTCTGTCATTTATGGAAAGTTGATGCGATTTGTCGACAAAAAATTCCGAGGAGGACCCGTTTTTCTGGATCAGCCTTTTTTAAAAAAGAAATCACCACAACGGTTATTTGTATTTTTGCGAAATAATGCGTTCTATAAAGCTTCAGACATTTCAATATCTGCATTGAAACTTTTACCAGATAGATTTAGCAGAAGAGCAATAGTTGTATAATATGCTGCGACAAAAGCATGCTGTTGGCGAGCTTTTGATCTGGAAAGATTTTTTTCTTCAAATCATACTGCGTACGGCTTTAACCACCTAACGTCGTTTCGTTACGAAAAGTGAATTACAAAACTCGAAGTAGCACGTTCAACCGCGTGAATAATTTTAAAGAATGATTTCTCGATGCAGCGGAGTTTTGGTTTATTTATTCGAGTGGTGGGCGCGATCCGTCGCACCCCCCCCCCCTCCCGCCCACATCTCCGCCTGTCTCCCATCGAGACTTCGCTCCTGGACCCCACGTTAATAAGCGAGGAAAATACCGTTTGATTATGTAAAGTATCGTGCGCATCTTGGAAGCAAACCGGTTAACGGTTTGCGCGAGATTATCCGACTTGCATCATCGATACACAATATACTCTGAAATATTTTTAATAATAGTACATTGTGTACCAAGGAGGGAAAGTGGGCGTTTTTAGCTCAGCGCGATGTTTTCGAAACGAGTCGGAGACGAGCGCGCGAAGCGCGCGAGGCGGAGACGAGTTTTGAAAAGCGCGCGAAGCTAAAAACGGCCCCCCTCCAAGGTGCACACGATACTTTATGTAACGAAGCCGTGTTTTCCGAGCTGCATGCAAGTTAATGCGTACCATCGATATGTAAGCTTGCTTATGGAGTCCAGGCTGCGCAACACGTACAAGCTCGTGGTGGCTGGTGGTGCATGACATGTATACGGGTTATTTCCGTGGTATACACCACGGTCTTACATACAGGTCTTGAAACTTGTGTGGTGGGGGTAAGTTGCTTGAGAAGCATGAATGAGTTCTTATTCAGTCCGCTAGAGGCGCTCCAGGTGAAGGTAACGTGCGGAACAGAATCAATCTGTCTTCCTAACCTTATTATATATGAATGGTTCCATAAACTATAGGCATCGGTCCGGGTGACCCCCCCTCAGATTCTTTTCAAATTTTTTTGAAATGTAGTTAATGACCTATATGTGCCTGAATTTTTTCGGATTTTTTCCTTCATTATTTCGGCTGTAGTAATTAAGGGCATTTCCTGACATTTCCGTTTTTTTTTTTTTTAAATTTAATTTCATAGTATTGTATCGCAAAATGAAAATTACACTTAGAATGCGTTTCTATGTGAAATTTTCTCAACTTTAAAAAAAAAATATTGATTCTTAGTTTGGACTAACGCAAAGCTCTCAAAATTGACCTTTAATAATAAAAAGCTATTTTTCGGCCATTGCGCATGTCTGAAATTTTTTTTCAATATTTTTTTCAGAAAGCTGAGAAAATTTCACATCTGATACGGCAAATTCACGTTGGAATGTCTGTAAAAACTGCTAGAATCGATCAAAGTTCAAAAATTCAATGATAAACGAAATTTTATTTTCTCCCTTCAAAATGTATAAATTCTCCTTTAATCCTCTTGAGCTATCGATCATTTTGAATTTTTGTCTTTTGGATAAAAATGCAATGTCTTGACTACTCCCAATATCCTGCAGTGAAAGAAAGTTATACGATTATTTATACAATGAAATCAAAAATAGGCCTTAACATTTCTTGAAAATATTTCTTTAATTGCAACATAGTTTTTATTCGTTTTTAAAAACTTGAACAATAGAAAAATTCGAAGAATTCGACACAGGCCTTACAATAGCGGAACCTAAGTTATTGCTAATTGGCGTAATGTTGTGAACTGATCGGGTCCCTTTGATTGATTTCGAGTGAGATGCTCGTTCATCTAACGTTGGCTTTAATTCAAAATATTTCGTCCCCTCAACGAACACAACGTCGATATTTGGCAGACTTCGATTTGTCCTCTCAAACAAATCGTATGGCGTGAGAATGTGGTCGTCTGGGTCCATTTGCAACGACCTTTTTCTTGCATTTCGGTTCATGGTCCCTCCCAAACCATCACACGGTCCTTTGCCATGCGCGGTCGCGAAAAAATGCCAATCAGCCTCAATATCGAAATCATTTTCATGATAACATAAATTTGTAAATGCGTTTTTATTTTTAAATTGCTGTGGCACTGAAGTAGTGAATTCTTTCAACCACATGCTATTTTTTATTCAAGTAAGCTACCAATTCGACTTGAAATAAATGAACCATAACGAAATCGTGTTTGAGACAGTTACGCCAATTAGCAATAACTTAGGTTCCGCTATTGTAAGGCCTGTGTCGAATTCTTCGAATTTTTCTATTGTTCAAGTTTTTAAAAACGAATAAAAACTATGTTGCAATTAAAGAAATATTTTCAAGAAATGTTAAGGCCTATTTTTGATTTCATTGTATAAATAATCGTATAACTTTCTTTCACTGCAGGATATTGGGAGTAGTCAAGACATTGCATTTCTATCTAAAAGACAAAAATTCAGAATGATCGATAGCTCAAGAGGATTGAAGGAGAATTTATAGATTTTGAAGGGAGAAAATAAAATTTGGTTTATCATTGAATTTTTGAACTTTGATCGATTCTAGCAGTTTTTACAGACATCCCAACGTTAATTTGACGTATTATAGGTGAAATTTTCTCAACTTTCTGAAAAAAATATTGAAAAAAAATTTCAGACATGCGCAATGGCCGAAAAATAGCTTTTTATTATTAAAGGTCAATTTTGAGAGCTTTGCGTTAGTCCAAACTGAGAATCAATATTTTTTTCAAAAAGTTGAGAAAATTTCACATAGAAATGCATTCCGAGTGTAATTGTCATTGTGCGATACAATACTATGAAATTAAATTGAAAAAAAAAAAAAAACGGAAATGTCAGGAAATGCCCTTAATTACTACAGCCGAAATAATGGAGGAAAAAATCTGAAAAAATTCAGGCACATATAGGTCATCAAGGACTACATCTCAAAAGAAATTGAAAAGAATGTGACGGGGGGTGACCCGGACCGATGCCTATAGTTTATGGAACCATTCATATGTAAACCATATGTCATTGGGAAATGCACCCGAGAGTTTTGGTATTCCGGACAGAAAATTTGTGTTTAACTAACTACCTTCAAAAATAACTCTACTCTCAAATCATAACAGGTTGCTAAGACTATTAATCAAGATGCACCAAGATGAACATGAACGTTTTCTTTCGCTATTATATGAAAAGACTTTCCGTGCTAGTGAATACATTGACGACTTGTAATCGTAACATTTTGGGTTCGAACCCAAGCTTCCTTTATTTTATATATTCAATTCCAAACTGACCTTCGTGATAATAACTATGCTCTAATAAAATTATTTTTGTTTCCATACGTATCTGAGTATTGTCATCAACAAAGTGTTGATGAAGATCCACAATGTGACCTTCCTTGTTTTTTAGGCACCCGGACTTCGTCGCAATTGAAGATAAGTGTTGATAATAACGTACGGATAAATGTTTCTTCTTTCAGTTATCGTCGCACTATGATGAAATTACGAATCAACATGAACCCTTAAATAACTCGTAATTTTTAAAAACGTTTTTTAGCTTATAAGTAAAGCCAAGTTAAAACACTCGTACAGTAGTCTCTAAATTTTGTTCCGAAGAACTCTTAAACTTATGATAAATACGAATAATAACAATAATTCTAAGTTTCTTTTAGCTTCTCATAAGGGACGAAGAAATGTGTGCTCGCAAAAAGAATTAAAAAAAAAATGAAAACACGGTTTACTCCATAATAAAAAATAATGTTTTCATTGATTTGTTGATTTTGCGAGCTTGTTCTTGACAACGAATCGTTTTTGCACTTTTAAATTTTCTTGGTGTGCGTTTTGTTTGATCCTTAACCGTATATAATATATAAGAGCATACGGCAGGATGTCAGCAGCATGCAATGCACATGAAAATGTAAGAGTATATGTCTCGAGGACTTCGTCGAGAGTCAAATCGAAGACATCTCTGTGAGACGCATTCTTTGCAAAGCATGTTTCAACGTGGCGTATTAGATGGAAAAAATGGAGATTGGAATGAATTAAACCACCTCGAGACTTTATTTTCACAAATTGCGCAACCGAAGATGCACAAGTTGAGTTCTGTCTCACGGCGTTTTGACAAGGCGTGCAGGAATTATATTTTTTGAGGACTTGCTTGCAGAGTTAACCTGCAATATATTCAAATATTCATTTTAGTATGTTAATATGAGTTACAATATCAATAAATCTGCAACATATAAAGAGTCACAAACTACACTACGTACACAACAGTACACACTTCGACAGTAAGAGATTGATTAGCATGTTACATAATTAGAGTGTTGTTAGTTAGAAGGAACGAAGCGGAAATACATATTTTCACGATAAAAAACCTGTCACGTAGTAAACTATACAATCCAGGATAGGGGAAAGGGTGTAGGCGTGGTCAGAATTACATTTAATAACCCCATCTGCCTCTAAATCTCCATTGCGCAGCAACGAATCCAATTTTGTTCGGATCTCCTGCAGATATTTTGCACTCTTGACCTTGCTCTTATCTCCGTAGGCCGCCTTTAAGTCACTGATTGAAATAATCGTCGTTGTTAATGACTCCTCCGAAATAGTGCAGTTCCCATACTTTGGCGGTTTAATAACACTGTATACTGATAACAGTTTGTAGACTTGCAAGAATGTTGGACAGCTTGGGTGATCGTTGCAACCTGCAGACTGGCGAATAGTACCAAAAAATTTCTGAAACTATTTCACGGATCAAACATGTTGAACGTTCATTCCCAGAAATTGAGTATGACATCAATAAATTAAAACAAGTCTACAACAACATACAAATTATCTCGTGAAAAATAAGAATGAACCTCTAAATTATCCTGGTTGACTTTTCCCGATAACAAATACTTGAAGCCGAATTTATCGATGAGGTAGGCGCACATTTGCATGGCAGACGTTAACGATATCCGAAGACTTTTTGATGTTCCAGTCGTCAAGAATAGGTTGGGCGAAATATCTTTTGTTACCATTGCCAATTCCCATTCGTTGAGCCAACATAAAGAATCTTCTAATACCTGGTGAGGACTATAAAAATTGATGTATGAGTGTTAAAAATTATCAATTTGTTATGAATTGATAATTAATTTAAAAAAAAAAATAATTAACCAATAGTTACTATACCTTAAAAATAAATAATGAATCAATAGTTTACCATACCTTAAAATCACTGGAGCCTGGTACAAGCCCTTG
The DNA here is from genome assembly GCA_963971145.1 of Sussaba pulchella. NCBI lineage: Eukaryota > Metazoa > Arthropoda > Insecta > Hymenoptera > Ichneumonidae > Sussaba > Sussaba pulchella. The sequence goes on from CAXAQZ010001352.1 coordinate 52,814, forward strand.
ATTGGGAGATTTTCTATTGAGCGCGTCGAACATGTCGTTGATGTTTTGAGAATGTAATCGTTTCTTCGCAACCATTAAGTGCCTCATATTTGTGCGATGAGTCTTTTTTTTCGCTTTTATAACCGGTCCGACACTTTGGCACAACACACGGCTTTGTCATTGTAAATGCACACGATTTTTTGAATATCTCAATGATAATTCGTTTCAGGTATACGGTTTATGGTTATATTCCGTTGCTTTGGTCGCTGTTATGGAAACGACTCGTCCGTTGCCAAAGCTGTCAAAACCAAACAAAAAAACGGTTCATATCGCGATTCAAGTCATTCAAATTTTCGCACCAATTGAGGTTGTGTGCTAAACCTTTCCCTACAGCCGCGCCGAGTAGCGGCAGCCTCAAGCTATAATTATGCCATCGTAAACGTCCTTCCCCCACTCCGTCAAATGGGAACAGTTTCAAGACCTGTATGTAAGACCGTGGTATACACGCTGATGCATCCCATCTGTCATGGGTCACGTGCAAAAATATAATTGCTCGCACTGAGATGACGGAACGTAAAACAGTGTACTCGTATCGAAGAAAATTTTATTTATTATATAGATATAAAAAAGATTTATTTCTCAAGGGTGCTCACCAGGATATTTGCTGCAAACATTTATGAATGTAAGTGAGTGCTTGAGGTTGGTTCTGTTGATTGTAGCTGGCAGCGACTAATAGTAGGTGATCAGTTTTCAAAAAATGTCAAGCTTGCTTTCTGCGAACACTTTCGTAACCGTCTTTGAAATCTATTTCATAATCCATGTCTCGCAGCAACTATCGAAATACTGTTTCAACAATGTTTTAAAGTTTACAAGCTACGACCACTGGTACGATGAGTTTTCTCCAAGTTCGATACTGCAATAACCATGAGAAGCCTATCAATCACATAGTTTGCAGTTGCTCTATCTACGTTCAAAGATAAAATCTTGAAACGTCATGTTACTATTCATGTAGTAAGAAACTGCAAACTATGTGTTATATCAGCTTCTCATGGTTTTTGCAGTATCCAACTTGGAAAAAAATCATTGTACCGGTGGTAGTAGCTTGGAAACTCTCGAACATTGCCAAAACACTATTTTGATAGTTCCTGCAAAACATGGATTATGAAATGGATTTCAAAGACGGTCCCAAATGTGGTCACAGAATGCAAGTTTGAGAAAATTTCTCTCACAGCTTACCTGTTAGTCGTTGCAAGCTATAAAGGACGAAACCAACTGCAGAAATAAACCTGCAAAGCAACCTCGAAAATAGTGCGAGCAATTATTATTTGAAGAATGACTCCTTGCCAACGAGCAAAGCCCCAGCACGAACTGGATGTTCTTTATGATATGAATTGCCAATGACAACCAACAAATTCCTTAGGTGGAGTGAGCCGATGCAATTGGTTTTTTCTTCTCATACTGATTGAGTTCCTTTAATGGAATCAACAAACCCCACTCGGTGTTTTCGATTACAAAATCAGAGCTTTACAATCAAGTACCCGAACTGAATGAATTTCTTCAATCGAATCGAAAAACTCCTGTCGATGATTTTGATTATAAAATCAGAGGCTTATAATCAAGTAACCAAACTAAATGAATTTCTCTGATCGAGTCGAGAAAAACACTATTGGTGTTTTTGATTGTAAATTTAGTCATTCGTAATCACGGAACCAAACGGAATGAATTTTTTCGATGGAATCGGAAAACACACAGCTGGTGTTTTTTATTATAAATTTAGGCATCTATAATCAAGTAACCAAGGCGAAGGCATTTTTCGATTAAATCAGAGGATCACTGTTGGTGTTTTTTATTATAAAGTCAGAGGTTTATAATGACGTAACCAAAGCCAATGAATTTTTCCGATCAAATCAAAAGATCACTGTTGGTGTTCTTCATTATAAAGTCAGAGGCTTGTAATGAAGTAACCCAGGCGAATGACTTTGTTTGATCAAATCGGAAAAACATTGTTGGTGTTTTTAATTACAAATTTAGGCATTTATAATTCAGTAACCAAAGGAAATACACACAGTTGGTGTTTTTGATTATAGAGTGAGAGGCTTATAATCAAGTAACCAAACTGATGGAATTTCTCCGATCGAATCAGAAAAGCACTGTTGGTGTTTTCGATTATAACATCAGACGTTTTCAACCAACCAACCAAACAGAATCAATTTTTTCGATCGAATCAGAAAAGCACTGTTGGTGTTTTTGATTATAACGTCAGACGTTTTCATCCAAGGAACCAAACAGAATCAATTTTTTCGATGGAATCAGAAAAGCACTGTTGGTGTTTTTGAATATAACGTCAGACGTTTTTAACCAAGTAACCAAACAAAATGAATTTCTTCGACCGAATAAGGAAAACACTGTTGGTGTTTTTGATTATCAATCTAGGAATTAAAAATCAAGTAACCAGAGCAAATGAATTTCTTACATACCTTCCCGCTAACCTCAAATTCCCTAACCTCCGATTGCGGAGACGCAGAAATGGCCAATACACGAGGGTTTCACCGGTTTCACGAACAGTTATTTGTTCACTCGGAGTGGCTCTGACGTGAAAAGAATGTGGCGGACCCTCACGTAAAAACGAACGACACTAGCGCCACAACTTAAGGTGCCAGCCTCGCGAACCTCTCGACCAATCACCGCAGCCGTCTCACGTCGAGACGTTTCGATAGGCCTATCGACGTCACATTCGGCATCCAGCCAATAGGAACACGGAACGGGAGAAGCGACCAATCCGGTGGCACAACGACTACCCGCTTTTGGAGAAAGGCGGTTGCTGATAGTCGTGAACATAGCCAGTAGTTTTTTGGAGACTGAGCTGGAGCGTAGAGGAGAAAAAAGACTGACCGCGCTAAGCGAAATGAATGTAACTATAAAAAATATAAAAAGCGACTAGAACGATAACCTGCTCCGAGTGTACCGTCTTCTTTATTTATTAAAACCTGTGGTCTAACCCACAGTAATTGGTGACCCCGACGTGATAAAAGAAACAATTGGTGAGCCTCGTGGCGTGGGACGCCGTGCGCAGCGTGCAACAAAAGTACAAACCGTGTATCTGCCTGCATCGACGTGCTTCTCGAACAATTCGGTACAGAATCTACCGATCGCGATTCGTAGTGAATTATACAGACTTTTTGCACGTGTATTTTTTGTTTTTCAACATGGTGATTCACACGCCGCTCAAACAAGGAGACGGCAGCGGGACAAACACGGGAACAACCGCAGCGGATAACCAATCCGCCGATCCACCCTTTCTCGCCGACCCACCCGTCAACAACGAGCCACCACCAGCATTACCGGTCACTCACGTAGCAGACGTTCGAAGTATCAAATTACCTCAATTTTGGCAATCCGATCCAGCACTTTGGTTCGCACAAGTTGAAGCTCAGTTCTTCTCTCATAGAATATCGTCGGACAAAACGAGGTATTTTACAGTAGTCGGCGCTTTAGACTCAGGTATCCTGCAGCAAGTATCTGACTTAATACGTTCTCCTCCACCAAACGATAAATATATAACTCTGAAAAGGCAATTAATCGAGCGGTGTACCGACTCGAGAGCAACACAATTACACAGGTTATTGACCGAGATGCAGCTCGGTGACAAGAAGCCATTGCAGCTCTTGAGGGAGATGCGCACTCTCGTATTGGACAGAGTGTCTGACGATCTCCTTCATACACTATGGTTTCAACGCATGCCAATGAGTATACGCTGCGTGCTGTCAGCCAGCGAAGGCCTCGATTTGACCAGACTGGCAGACATCGCAGATAAAATAATGGAAGCTACGGCGCACTCCCAGGTCATGTCGACAGAGCTACGTCACCGGTCTCCGCACAGAGAGTCCAACGTCGAGGTTTTGACCAAACGCATACTTGGACTCGAGAAACAATTCGCAACGTTAGCGAGAGAGGTACGTAACGGAGTACGTAACGAACCAACACCTAAAACTGTTCATCGGTCTCGCTCGTCCAGTCGCAGACAGGACGTCGACATTTGCTTTTTTCACCGGAGGTACGGGTTGAAGGCAAAAAGGTGCACCGAGCCTTGTGCTTTTAAATCTACAGAAACAGCTTCGGAAAACTAACCCCACCGTCGTCAGTATGTGCGGTCAGCGACGGTGTGGTACGACAGTGCCGTCTTTACATTACCGATGAGTCCAGGGGAATACGTTTCCTCATCGACTCGGGGTCTGATGTTTCAGTGATCCCTTGCAAAGGTTTCCAGCAGCCACGGCAAAAAGTTGCACTAAAACTTGTTGCCGCCAACCACTCCGAAATAAATACTTACGGTATTAAACTTTTGCAGGTCGACCTCAACCTACGTCGAAAATTCAATTGGGAATTTATCATCGCCGACGTTACTTCGGCTATTCTAGGCGCAGATTTCCTAGCAAATTTCAACCTCCTGGTCGACCTCAAGGAGAAACGCCTCATCGATGCGAAAACTGGACTCACCACCCACGGTAAACTAATAAGAACTTCGGAGCACAGCATCTCGGTCATTGATCGAAACTCTTTATGGCACCATATTGGAAGAATTCGTCGACGTAGCTACACCGTCTACATCGACTCGAACTGTTGCACATCCGATTGTGCACCACATACTCACCCGTGGGCCGCCGGTGGTCGCTCGTCCTCGTAGACTGATGGGTGAGAAACTGAAAACAGCTCAACGCGAATTTCAATACATGTCAAAGCAAGGTTTTTGCCGTCCTTCGAACAGCCCATGGGCTAGTCCGTTCCACTTAGTACCGAAAAAATCGGGCGAATGGCGTCCGTGCGGGGATTATCGCCAACTAAATGCGATCACCGTTCCGGATCGTTACCCCATCGCGCACATACAGGATTTTTCGAATCGACTACATGGAAAGACAATCTTTACCACATTAGATCTCGTACGCGCATATCATCAAATTCCGGTCGCGGAAGATGATATTCCAAAAACAGCGGTCGTTACTTCTTTCGGTTCCTTCGAATTTTTGGTTATGCCTTTTGGATTGTGTAATGCCGCGCGAACTTTTCAAAGATTTATTGACTCCGTTTTACGCGGTTTAGACTTCGTATACTGTTACATCGACGACATTTTAATCGCTTCAGCGACTCCGAAAGAGCGCCAAGAACATTTACGTCTCGTTTTGCAACGATTACGCGATTTTGGTCTTACGATTAACGCGTCGAAATGTCAGTGGGGTGCTTCAAGCGTCGAGTATTTGGGTTACCTCATATCAGGAGAGGGATCTCAGCCACTCCCGGCACGGGTCGAAGCCGTACTGAATTATAAAAAACCTCAAACAATTGTCGAGTTGCGTCGTTTCTTTGGAATTATTAATTTTTATCGTAAATTCATTCCACAAGCAGCGAAATTTCAGACTCCGCTACACGAGTACCTGCACGATTCAAAAAAGAACGATAAACGACCCGTCAAATGGACGGCTGCTGCAGAGGAAGCTTTCGAAAACTGCAAGCAGAGTTTATCATCGACAGCGATCCTGGATCATCCAGCTGACAACACGCCTTTGGCTCTCGTCGTCGACGCATCAGACTTTGCCATCGGTGGTGTCCTCGAGCAACAAGTAAGAGGTTCATGGAAACCCTTGGGTTTTTATTCGCAAAAATTAAGCCCAACCGAGCAACGTTATAGTACGTATGATCGCGAATTACTCGCTATGTACAAATCCCTTAAGTATTTTAAACATTGGGTTGAAGGTCGCAATTTCGTAATTATAAAATAAATTTAAAAAATTTTAAAAAACTCCCGACTGGAGTAAAAATCGAACACAAAAAAAATTAGAACGAAAAAAAAGTAATCTGATAGAAAGCATGAATAAAATTCATGAATCTAAAAAGAATACAACAAATTAATGAATTTAGAATGGAAAAAACAAATTAGTGAAATTAAAAGAATGAAATAAATAAATAAATGCAAAAAGGATAAAATAATTCAAGAAGTCATCTTAGTTTATTCATAGTTTTAATTATGATCGTTCGTTTGTATGAGTTCAATTTTTTGAATCGTGGTAATTTTCTCACTGCCCTCAATTCAGTCGGGAGACGTTTTCTTTCGTATCGTCGAACATCTAAATCCAGATCGTCTTCATGTTCAATTATCTAATGGCGTCTTCTTTGCACTGTCAAACATCTATATCCTATATCATATTTATGGTTAATGAATGACGTCTCCCGACTGAATTGAGGGCAGTGAGAAAATTACCACGATTCAAAAAATTGAACTCATACAAACGAACGATCATAATTCAAACTACGAATAAACTAAGATGACTTCTTGAATTATTTCATCCTTTTTGAATTTATTTATTTATTTCATTCTTTTAATTTCACTAATTGGTTTTTTCCATTCTAAATTCATTAATTTGTTGTATTCTTTTTAGATTCATGAATTTTATTCATGCTTTCTATCAGATTACTTTTTTTTCGTTCTAATTTTTTTTGTGTTCGATTTTTACTCCAGCCGGGAGTTTTTTTAAATTTTTTAAATTTATTTTATTTCATACTTTTTAAAGATAATTCGATATAATTTTCTCCACGTCCGCCAATGATTGGAATCATTTAGCTCAAACAAGACGTCCACGTCACAAAACAATTTTTCCTACTAGTGTCATAATGTACTATTGTTTATCGATTCAATATCGTAAAACGTGACCACTGTATAGAAATTTGATGAGACAAGACTTTGAAAGTATCGACTAGCTGCGGCACATGCTGGTTGTCCTTGGGCGCAGTTGAGTACAGTCTCAGCGAAATGTCAGCGCATCATGTGATTGTTCAGCGCGGCTCCATGTAGCCATGACAAATTGTCAGCCCATCGTTGAGTCTTGAGGGCGGCTTAATACAGCCTTGACTAAATCTCAGTGCATTATGGAGATTTTAAGCGCGGCTCTATGTAGCCTAGTCCAAATGTCTGCGCATTGTACAGTTTTCGAGCGCGGCTCGACGTAGCCTTGACTAGATGTCGGCGCATTCCGCTCGTCCTTCCCAGTCATTATAGGTTTTAAATATGTCTTAAGCAGGTGAACATTGAATGAATGCTGCTTCGAAAAGGACCTGACTCATATAGGAAAAACAATGAAAACAAATATACATATTGTGCATTCTGACAAATCGCTTTGTCTAAAGTTTTGTCGGTTGGAGGATAAAGTAAAAAATTGAATCTGACAACAATTTTGCTTCCTCATAAAGGAAGCTTTGTGACGGTCCGAAATTTTTTTTTCGAGATTTTGATGTCAATAGGCTTAGAATGTCCTAAAACATCCAGAAAACACATTCGGAAAAAATGTCCGGATGTATGTGTGTGTGTGTGTGTGTGTGTGTGTGTGTGTGTGTGTGTGTGTGTGTGTGTGTGTGTGTATGTATGTAACCACCCTCTAAAATTCAAACGTTCATAACTCGAGAACGGTTCAAGCTACCGTACTCAAATTTTGCACACATGTGATGCCTTCTAATGTCTATGTAATCTGTAAGTTTCGCAATTATTGACGCACTTGTTCGGCTTCGACAGCGTTTTGGATTTTTCAAAAAATGTCTGTAGCCACGCTAGCGTTCGCAATTTTCGACGTATTCGGCTCAATAGTTTTTCACATATAGAATTGAGTACAAGGACGGTTCGTATTGCATTTGAGCCGAATCCATCGATAACTTTAGATTTTATGATTTTTTGAATTTTTCAAAAAATCAACTTTTTCGCTCTATTTGTCGTTAACTTCAACCAATCGAACCATAATTCTCTGCAAGTATAGAATGTCATTGTGCTATAATACATATCAAATTTGGCCGAGATCGGACGAACGGATCGAGTTCTAGAGCAGTTAGAAATTTCTAAGTTCCAACCCCTGCAAATTCAAAAACACTAGACGGTACGTGCTCAAATTCATACACACGCCCAAACTAACCGTCAGCTTAAGTTGTTACTAGATTCGATAGCAATTAAACAACGCGCTGGAATTTTGGGACACATTGAATTTTTATATACGTTCGAGTCGGTTTTGATACGGTTGGAAGGATCTACGGACATCCTGTATAAAACAAGCTGCAAGCTGAAACTTGCAATTTGCTTCCCCTGAATTTTCGGTAGTGAACGGAACTTCCTTTATGAGGAAGCCGAAGATAAAAAAAAATAAAATAAAATAAATCGAGAGATGCTTCCTCATAGAAGGATTTCGTGCACTACCGAAAATTCAGGGGAAGCAAATTGCAAGTTTCAGCTTGTTTTTCTTTCGAATTGCCAATTCCACCGAGGTAAACAATATCACTGGGCATAACCACGTCGTCCAGCTGAACATCAATATTCACGTTTTTCACAATCCTGATAACATTATCATACGTTGAATAAAAAAGAATGAACTCATTAAACAATATCGTCAGTACGTGAAATCAGTTGATGGCCATAAGTGAAACAATATCACCGGGCATAACCACGTCATCCGACCTAACCTCCACATTCACATACATCTCAATTTCACGCCCGAATACAAGTATCCAGAATTATTAATTCGACGTGCTTGATAAAATCGTCAGTAGATCAATCCTGCTAACTAACTAATTATTGAACGTTAAATGGAAAATGCACTCTTTAAAAAAATATCGTTTATACGTGAAATCAATTGATAAAAAATTTTCACTCTGAATCACTCGAGAAAAAAAAAAAATTTCCGTTGAAAGTTCTGTTTCGAGGTTAAAACGATCGACCAATCGCGCTGTCTCTCTCGCACTCAGCGATATCGTCCAGAGCCTTCATGCAAAGCACACGAATAAGTTCCACTACACTTACACACGCGCTGTCACAGCAGATGATGCCGTGAAGTCTGCGATTCATGCAGTCGAACCCATCAAAATTGCGATTTGAGAAAAACGTTCGAAAACGTTTAAATTTCTATATTTAATATCTCCGCGAGTTGAGATCTGATCGTAAATATTATGGTAGCTAAACCCTCTCTGTGACTTCCGACACCGATGTACATCAATTTGTAAGAGGAAAATCAGCCGTTTGGCCGGTAAAGCATTTCCAACAAAACGCCAATTCACGTTGCTCACGACGAAACACATAACTCCCGTTTTCAGCCGGGAGTTAAAAACCGATCACAAGCCATTAGTTTACGCTTTTTCCCAGAAGCCAGATAAAGCTTCGCCACGCCAACTCAGACAATTGGATTTTATCTCACAATTCAGTACGGAGATAATCCACGTGAGTGGCCCGGACAATATCGTTGCAGACGCGTTTTCACGTTTAAACGCTATCGAGATGCCAGCAATCGTTACCACACAGGAACTTCAAGAGGCCCAAGAAGAGGACAGCGAGCTGCAAGACTTGCTTCGATCCAACACATCTGTCAAGCTATAGAAACTGACGCTCGACTCAGGAGAGTCGTTATTTTGCGACATTGCTACAGGAACAATCCGTCCATATATTTCTTAACCACTTCGGAAAAAAATTTTCCAGGCCGTGCACGGTCTCGCACACCCTAGTGGCCGCACGACCTGCCGATTGATACGACAAAAATTCGTCTGGCCGTCGATGAAGAAGGATATTCTCCAGTGGGCCCGAATTTGTATCCCTTGCCAGAGAGCAAAGGTACAGAAACATATAAAAAACGTTCCGACTAAAATTTCCGTTCCAGATAATCGATTTGAACACATGCGTACTCTTAAATCTACCCCAACAGCGCATCATTTAAAGAAAAGCATGTTTGTCCACGGTTCGCTTTATACGTGCACAGATGTTTTTCTCCGCGAAGATGCAATACGCAAATCGTTACAACCTCCCTATACGGGACCATACCAAGTTATAGCTCGTTTAAATGACCGACTCTTTGCAATTAACGTTAACGGTAAGGAAGTGAAGGTAACGACAGAGAGACTAAAACCCGCATATTTAATAAACGACGATAATAACAATGGCTCACACCCATGTTCCGAGAAATGTGTGGACTAGGGCGGCTTGAAAAAAAAACTTTTTTTTTTCTTTCAATCAAAATACATCCACGCCAAAGTATCGTCCACCAAGAGAATCGTGTCCAAAAATGAGCCCGATTGGACCATTTTTAGGGGTCGCGCAAGATTTTTCTAGTTTTCCCATTTGATTAACATGGGAAGGGCGTAAAGTTTCCATTCAAAAAATCGTAGCTCCGCCAATTTTATAGGTACATTGATCCCGTTAGTCCCATTTGAAAGCTCTTGAAAAACAGCTTAAAATGGCGTGCGGACCTTTGGGATCCCATATCAACTTTCATCAATAATTTTGTGGTTTCGTAAGAAATTATCGACGGAAGTTGCAATCAGATTTTAAAGGTCCGCACGCCATTTTAAGCGGTTTTTCAAGAGCTTTCAAATAGGACTAACGGGATCAATGTACCCATAAAATTGGCGGAGCTACGATTTTTTTAATGGACACTTTTCGTTCTTCCCATGTTAATCAAATGAGAAAACTAGAAAAATCTTGCGCGACCCCTAAAAATGGTCCGATCGGGCTCATTTTTAGACACGATTCTCTTGATGGAAGATACTTTGGCGTGAATGTATTTTGATTAAAAGAAAAAAAAAAGTTTTTTTTCAAGCCGCCCTAGTGTGGACCCCTCCGAAACTCCACGACAAGCTGTAAAAACATATGTTAACAAAAAAACTGTCAAATTCGCAACTTAGAAATGCTAAGTTACTCGGAGGGGAGTAATGTGGCGGACCCTCACGTAAAAACGAACGACACCAGTGCCACAACTTAAGGTGCCAGCCTCGCGAACCTCTCGACCAATCACCGCAGCCGTCCCACGTCGAGACGTTTTGATAGGCCTATCGACGTCACATTCGGCATCCAGCCAATAGGGACACGGAACGGGAGAAGCGACCAATCCGGTGGCACAACGACTACCCGCTTTTGGAGAAAGGCGGTTGCTGATAGTCGTGAACATAGCCAGTAGTTTTTTGGAGACTGAGCTGGAGCGTAGAGGAGAAAAAAGACTGTCCGCGCTAAGCGAAATGAATGTAACTATAAAAAATATAAAAAGCGACTAGAACGATAACCTGCTCCGAGTGTACCGTCTCCTTTATTTATTAAAACCTGTGGTCTAACCCCACAAGAATACGTTGGCAGCGCCATCGACCGTGATTGACCGACTAAACGATAATCGCTCAGTCAGATTCTTCAAGGGGTAAGTCGAGATGCTTCAAGGGGTAAATCAAGATTTGGGAGTCGGGGATCTTTTTTCGATTTTGAACGAAATAAGGTTTTTACATCATTCGTTCAGCTCTGCTACATCTACTACTGCCCAAATTTCGTCCAATTCCATTCAGTCTACACCGAGATTAATATGCTGGAAAATTTCAGGTGAACCCTACGTTCGAGACGCGCACTGCGATTTTTCTTTTCGAGAAAAAATAGAAAGTTGGCCTTTTAGAAGAGAAAGGACGTATTTACATCATTCACTTAGCGGTCCTGAATCGATTGCAAAAAGTTTCATGGAATTTCATGACTCCCCTAGTTCAAACAATTGGTTGAAAGTTTTACATGCTATTCGGTAAATCCTCCTTACCGACGGCGATGTAGTCCATCACCTTAGATGTCGGGTTAAAAGATAAAAAACGACATTTAAAGTTGGAGAAAGAGGTATATGGAATCTTTGTTATGTTACATTAGGAATTGGATATAATGCAAATCCCTGGTGTAGTTAGATGAGGATTTATATAAATATGTATTTATTTATTAAACTTTGAAAATTATTATTCTTATTATTATTATTATTATTAACATTATGAATTAATCAAGTTGCATGATCGTATTGACGTGATCCTTGATTAGTGCTTCAATGAGAATGCACCGTTGATTGGTTCCGTCAAGGTAGTTGTAGCTGTAGAGTGTCGTTCCTCCTGATGGTTGTTCTCCCTAGTATATTTGACATGTACCGCTTGGAGTTCGCGTGATTCAGGCGTTTCTCAGGCTGGTTGTGGGGTCTCGTTAAGATTTCGATTCAGGTGAAGTAATAAATGGGTTACAGAATCCCAAATTGTCCCTAGCAGAAATATCGACCATCCATACACGGTGTGGAGTGTGTAACCGTGAATAATGGTGTCCACAATGAGTTTTACCACTTGAATTAGTGCTATGATCCCGATAACTCCAGCGCTCGCGGTCCCAAAGAACATGAATCGACCCCACAAGTTTTCCCAAACAGAGTCGACGAGCTGTTTCAGTCCGCCTGTCCCGAGCATTTTTGAAAATGCTAGGCCTTGTTTGCCAATGGGTTGTCCGCTGATGCCTCGAGAGATCGTATTGAGCACTGCCGGGTTTTCCACTGGAAACATTATGTGGCCCCTGAGTTTCTCGACACCTTCTTGACTGTCAATTCCGCTGGTTGCCAGGGACGCTGGATTGGTGTATTTCCATGTTGGCTCGGTCATCGGCTTGATGATAGTTGGAGGTAGACTTTGGACAGGTCCCGGTAAAAGTTTATACCAAGAATCTCCCAAAAGATATTCCGATGGCAACAAAGCATTATACGTCATTTCTGTGCCTGTTTTCATGATAATGTGAGTACGTGGAGTGATAAATAAGCTTTGATTGACCCTGAAAATCAGGAGTTGGTGGTAACAATCTTCAGTTTTCCGAACCGTTACTTCCACTGGTATACATTTGATTATATGGACTACTTCTCCAGCGATGACGGCCATATATCCAGGTCCCTTCATGAAATGGAATGCGAATTCATCAGGTGATCTTGTTGCGATGATGAGAGCGTTTTTCAATACTTGTTGTTCGAGGTTGCATCGTTGCGTCAACACGTCGAGGTATAATTGATTTATTTGATTTCGAATGTATTTTCCACAAATACAAATTTTGAATTTACATATGTGAATTTATTTAGGTTTTCTACGGCTATTGGCCTTGGCTTAGCGAACGAATCTCCCCTCTTAGTTTCGAATTCGAGTAATTTCAGATGTTCTGTGCGTATTAACGTATAACCACATAATGGTTGTTCGGATTTTTTGGTTTAAGCAAATGTTATATCTTGAGTTAAAAGTGTATATTTCGATCACATTCGATCATTCAAATCGATATATCTCAGCAACGGTTAGTGATAACTCGAAAAACCACGAGTCTTTTTTTTTCATTTTTGAACGCTCTATACTGTAACGGTAGATATTACGTTACAATAATTAATACGGGCCAAGAGTACGCAAGAAAATTATTAACACGAGAAAATGGGTAAAATTGTTTTTATTTCGCCGCCGTGTATACAATTTGGGTTAGATCGCTTCCCCTACATACACCTGTCGCTTCGCTCTTTAAATTGTGGGGGACGTGGGGTGGGACGGGGTGTTGTTGTACTCGATGCGACGTTCCTCTTCACCCCGGGGGGCTACGAAGCTGGCCCGCTGGTGCTTGCAACGGCGATAGGGGTAGCCTCTCTCCTGCCGCTCGACGCTCGATCGACGGTCGATGCTTCGGTGCTCGCTGTACCCCCTCCGTGCGCCCTGGCTACGGCTGATCGGGTTCTCGCGGCGCTTTGGTTGCCGATACGCCAGTATCGATCCGTCAGCGGATCCCGTTATGAGCAGGGGCACGCTTCTCGCTCTGCCGGAGATGGATGGATAATTATGCCCTTGCTTGCGCTTATGTGGCGCCTCCCCGGAATGTTTGTACGCTGTAACAAATTTAGCAGAAGGGAAAGGACTTGGAATCGTTTTGATTCCAACATAAACTGCTTCCGGCTTGGCTTGTTTCCTCCTCTTTGGATTCCTAGGTCTCCTCCGTCTATCTTCTCGGTAGCTTCCACGAACTCCACCTTTTCTACGCTGTCTCCAACTGGCTGTGTTCTTCGGCTGGTTTGGTGATGGCTGGAGGTCCGGAGGTTCTGAAACAAATAATTTGACTATCCTTCCGGTTCTCGGGTGGCTCCTTTTATACGAATTCGGGTGCCTCCGACTGTTCGATCCAGTCCTTTGATTGGTCGGAGGCCCCTCCTCTACCGGTGTCTTGTCCGTTGCCACGCGTACGGAAACGTTGGCCGTGGCCCTCCAAGGCCGCTGCGGTGTTGTCGGTTATCTCGTGTACCGAGGTAGCGTTTCACACATTATTGGAAATAATTTCGGAATTATGTGGAGCGTTAGCCGCGGTCTTCCCAAGGCCGTTGTCGATTATCGATTTCTCTATTTTTCGAGGAGCGCTCGCCGCGCGTGCCTCCAAGGCCGATGTGACGTATTATTTGTCACATTGCTTCGTTTTCGTTATTTTATTCTATTTATCGATATTTTTCGATAATCGCGGAGCTTACCGCGGTGGCCATGAGGCTGTTGGAGCGGCAACGATGTAGCGTTATACGTTACATTGCCCCCCCATTTTCTGTGACTCTTGGCACAGAAAATCAGCCAATGCCATTACATCTAGCTCATTATTTTTTTCGCTTCTTTTTCCAATTCTTCGGGACCGGGGACACTCGATGAAAGTATGGTTCTGCATCCCTCCGTTCCAGATGATGCACGTACGCCGCCCTTTTTCCATCGGTCTCTCCCTCGGCCAGTTCGTATTTCCCGTCGGTATTTTCTTCTCTCGTTACGCTGCTGCATACTAAGAGCTTTTCTTCGTCTTCCTTCTTCTTTACCCGTTTCCATTCTCCCTCGATCGATTCGGCTATCTTCGTCCCTTGCACCGTCACCTCTCCCTTAACCGCATCGACGACGATTCCCAAACTCACCATCCCGTCGATTCCGATTAATACGGGCCGAAGTAATTTGGGAACAACCAGCATTTGTAACTGGCCGGTTATCCCTTGGACGTCAGCCTCGACAGCGAGCTGCTTTTTGATTCTCGTTGCTCCTCCTCCGAATGGTCCTACCAACTTGGTACTCGTTACCGGAAGGATTGGCAACTTCCCGAACCAGTCTTTCTCCTGATCGAAAATTTCTTCCGACAGACAACTGACCTCGCTGCCACTGTCAACCAATGCGAGGGTCTTCACTCCCGCCAGGTCGACCGGGATCTCCGGGCACCTCGGATGCACATCTCTGTGCCGCCCCCGCCCCTCTTGATCCGATTCCTTACACAGGAACTTGCGTGGATCGTCGAGGAGGGTGTTTATCCGCACCTCCCGGAAATCTGGCGCAGCGTTGACTGCAGCTCGCGTCTCTCCGTCGTTTCTCCTCTCCTTCTGTTTTTCTTTTCTCCTGAGTCTCTTCTCCCTACTTCTCAACTCCTTCTCTTGCCTCTCTATGCCGCTGCGTTTCCCCGTATCTTCTTTCGCCTCTTCTCTCTTCTTCTCTTCTTTCTTCTCTTTTGTCTCCTCGTCTTTCTTCTCTCCTTCTTCCTTTTCTTCTTTCTTCTCTTCTCTCCTCTGTTCTTCTTTCTTTCCTTCTCTCTTCTGTTCTTCTTTCTCCTCTTCTTCCTTCTCATCTCCTTTCTTCTCTTCTCCTTTTTTCTCTTCTTTCTGCTTTTCTTCCGTCTTCTTCGCTTCTTTCTTATTTTCTTTTGTTTCCTTTCTGTCGTTATTTATTTCTATTTTCGCTTCTTCTTTCGGCTTCTTCTCTCTTCTGTTCTTCACCCTTCTCTCTTCTTTTCTTTCTTCTTCTTTTTTCACGCCCGTTGCGCCTCCCCTCGTTGTTGTTTTTACTGGATTTGAGGCTCCGGACGCAACGGTTACGCGTTTCCCGGACCGTTATGCGTTCTAGGCCCCGGCGCGCTCTCCCCGATCATGGCGTTTGGAATAAATGGTCCGGGAGGGATCCATGAGGCCGCCCCCCCATCCATTTGCATCGCCTGCACCGATGCCGGTACCGGTGGTTGCCACCCTCCGTTCATCTGCATCGCCTGGACCGGCGGTGCAGTCGGTGGTTGCCACCCCATCGGTTGTGATTGCGGAGTTGGCATCGATGGCTGTTGCATTATCTGCCCTTGCCATCTCGGAGGCTGGAATCCTCCATCACGGTGAGGCTTTTGCTCCGGTGGTCGCCATCTTGGTCCCTGTTGCGGCGGTCCATCGTCCCTCCTCTCTCGGTGTGGAGCTGGGAAACTTGGACGTCCGTACGGACGGTTTTCTCGTCTCCGATGATTTACCGGACCGGAGAGATCGATGCTCTCGAGCAATTCTAGAAATTCTCGCACAGTTCGGATCTGTCGGATCCGAACCGCGCATAAAATTTCATCATCGAAATGCTTCGCCAAGCATTGAATTATTTCTTCGTCCGTACGTTTTTCGGCGAGGTCCCGTGCATTGCCGAGCATTAAGGCTGCATACTCGGCTCGTGTTCGGCGCTGCTCATCCGCGCGGTAGCATCCGAATTCCAGATTTCTCCGAACTTTGTTCTGCATTTCCCGAGTCCAGTATCGTGAAATGAAAAGTTCCTTGAAGGTCTCGAGATCGTGCACCTCGTCGCGAATGAGGTGCCACCAATCTTCTGCTGTTCCTTTGAGGGCTTCCGGTAGGATGCTTTTTACTTCCACCCCGGTGCCCGTGCAGTACGCCTCGAAATCATGCAGGAAAGCCATTGGTCGCTGCTTCCCGTCCGCGCGGAATACCGGTGTCTTCTGTTTCACCGTTTGTATCCGCGCGACTCCGGTCGCATTCCCGAATGTCAATCCAAAGGCCGTCGTGTCGTTAGCTGTCGTCGGCCTTTGTTCCAGCCTCTGGATGCGAACGGCGTGATCTTCGATCGTTACGCGATTCCTCTGGTTTTTCTCCCGTGCTTCCTCGACGATTTTCCTTAATCTCGCCGTAGCCGCCTCTGCTTCTCCCATCTGCTCGAGGATCGTTTCCTGGTCTTTTTGCATTCGTGTCGTTACTTCCGTAATTTTTTCCTCCGTCTTTTTTCTTTCTTCTTCCACCACCGAGTTTACGTGGTGAACCAAATTGTCGCGGAGAGTCGATGCCTGTGTCTCGCAGGTCTTTCTCTCCTTCTCCAACGCGGTGGTGCGTTCGGTCGTTTCCGTTTGTATGCGCGCTCCCAGTTTCTCGTTCATCCCTTCGAGGATCTCGAGTACGCGGTCCACTCGAGATTCTAACGTCGGTGTCTTGGGCGTCGCCGTCGCATTTCCCTCTATCACGGAGTCTTCCCGGCTCGTTTCTCTGACGTCCGAGAGGTCGTGGACCGTTCTTCTCGGGTGACCTCTGAGGTTCTGTAACAGAGCATCTGCCGTTGTTGATTCCCATATCAACGACGTATCACCGGTGCTGTCATCCAGCTCCCCGGATAAAGCATCTCCCTCCGACAATCTTCGAGCGAAGCGAGATTTGAACGGCATTTTTTTATTTTTTATTATTTCACTATTTCTCGGTATTTATCTTTTTGTACTCAAGGCCCCACGTTGGGCGACAAATGTAACGGTACATATTACGTTACAATAATTAATACGGGCCAAGAGTACGCAAGAAAATTATTAACACGAGAAAATGGGTAAAATTGTTTTTATTTCGCCGCCGTGTATACAATTTGGGTTAGATCGCTTCCCCTACATACACCTGTCGCTTCGCTCTTTAAATTGTGGGGGACGTGGGGTGGGACGGGGTGTTGTTGTACTCGATGCGACGTTCCTCTTCACCCCGGGGGGCTACGAAGCTGGCCCGCTGGTGCTTGCAACGGCGATAGGGGTAGCCCCTCTCCTGCCGCTCGACGCTCGATCGACGGTCGATGCTTCGGTGCTCGCTGTACCCCCTCCGTGCGCCCTGGCTACGGCTGATCGGGTTCTCACGGCGCTTTGGTTGCCGATACGCCAGTATCGATCCGTCAGCGGATCCCGTTATGAGCAGGGGCACGCTTCTCGCTCTGCCGGAGATGGATGGATAATTATGCCCTTGCTTGCGCTTATGTGGCGCCTCCCCGGAATGTTTGTACGCTGTAACAAATTTAGCAGAAGGGAAAGGACTTGGAATCGTTTTGATTCCAACATAAACTGCTTCCGGCTTGGCTTGTTTCCTCCTCTTTGGATTCCTAGGTCTCCTCCGTCTATCTTCTCGGTAGCTTCCACGAACTCCACCTTTTCTACGCTGTCTCCAACTGGCTGTGTTCTTCGGCTGGTTTGGTGATGGCTGGAGGTCCGGAGGTTCTGAAACAAATAATTTGACTATCCTTCCGGTTCTCGGGTGGCTCCTTTTATACGAATTCGGGTGCCTCCGACTGTTCGATCCAGTCCTTTGATTGGTCGGAGGCCCCTCCTCTACCGGTGTCTTGTCCGTTGCCACGCGTACGGAAACGTTGGCCGTGGCCCTCCAAGGCCGCTGCGGTGGTGTCGGTTATCTCGTGTACCGAGGTAGCGTTTCACACATTATTGGAAATAATTTCGGAATTATGTGGAGCGTTAGCCGCGGTCTTCCCAAGGCCGTTGTCGATTATCGATTTCTCTATTTTTCGAGGAGCGCTCGCCGCGCGTGCCTCCAAGGCCGATGTGACGTATTATTTGTCACATTGCTTCGTTTTCGTTATTTTATTCTATTTATCGATATTTTTCGATAATCGCGGAGCTTACCGCGGTGGCCATGAGGCTGTTGGAGCGGCAACGATGTAGCGTTATACGTTACAATACAATGAAAACATTTACGATTATGTTGCACAAATTCAACAATAAGTTATAAACAATTCAAAATTAAAAATGAAATATAACAAAAAACGCACTTTTAATTTTTGAAATGTATTTTTTTTTTAATTCCTTGAACAAAAACAAAAATTTAGCTACCTTGAACTTTTGGGGCCGACGCTTCGTTCGGGAGTTATAAATTTTTTTGTCACAAAAAACCCCTAAATTTCCGTATTTTATTAGTAAAAAATTGCATGAAGAAAAAGTACCCTTAATTATTGAAATCGATTTTTTTTCAAATTCCTTGAACGAAAACGAAAATTTTGAGACTCGGCCGGACTTGGGCCGACGCTTCATTCGAAAGTTATAGCTTTTTTTCTTAACAACCGGGTAAACATTTACGGGTTTTTTGTGACAAAAAAATCTATAACTCCCGAACGAAGCGTCGGCCCAAAAAGTTCAAGGTGGCTAAATTTTTGTTTTTGTTCAAGGTATTTAAAAAAAAATACATTTCAAAAATTAAAAGTTCGTTTTTTGTTTTATTTCATTTTTAATTTTGAATTGTTTATAACTTATTGTTGAATTTGTGCAATATAATCGTAAATGTTTTCATTGTATAGAGCGTTCAAAAATGAAAAAAAAGACCCGTGGTTTTTTAAGTTATCACCAACCGTTGCTGAGATGTATCGATTTGAATGATCGAATGTGGTCAATACTTCAAAAACTTCATTTGACCGTATTTCAAAACTGGGGGCTCAAAATAAAAAACGCCGAAATACGTGTCTCTTTATTTTCAACACATATTAATGGAAAAAATTGGGGGGCAAAAATTTTGACCCAACTGTCCGAAGTTGCCGAAATTCCCAGGAATACCCCATATATTAGGGCGGCTTGAAAAAAAACTTTTTTTTTTCTTCAACCAAAATACACTCACACCAAAGTATCTTCCATCAGGAGAATTGTGTCCAAAGATGAGCCCGATCGGAATATTTTTAGGGGTCGCGCAAGATTTTTCTAGTTTTCCCAGTTGATTAACATGGGAAGGGCGTCAAGTTCCCATTCAAAAAAGTGCGTAGCTTTGCCAATTTTATAGCTACGTTGATCTAGTTAGTTTCATTTTAAAGCGCTTAAAAAACTGCTTAAAATGACGTGCGGTCCTTTGTGATCCAATTGCAACTTCCGTCGATAATTTTATTTTTCCATAAATATGTTGTTCTTTTCCGGTACAGACATACCGAGTGTCGCATTTTTATTTATACTTCAGGTTTCCACGAACAAAAAAAAGTCCAATCGAATAGAAGTTTAATGAGGGTTTGAAGGAGGACATCCGAAAAAAAAAATTTTCCAAAAATTCCAAAATGGCAGCGCTATCCTAGACAACATATTGGTTTTAAATGGAAACAATATGTTTCAAAAATCTTAAAAATAATTCTCGTCAATACTTACAACTTTTGTATGAGTCATTTTTGGCTCCGTAGAATTTGCCGAGGCCGAGGCTTTACCTCGGGCATCATGTCGCGCGGTGCAGGGCTCTCAAATTTTCTGCCCGTATAGTGTATACTATTTTTCTTTATACCCGGTCGAAAGTACGTTTTATCTCATTTTTATTCGTGTCAGCATTTTCTCGGTGTGTTTTTTTTCTTTCCGTTTACTTACTTTTTTGAGCCGTGAATGTCACCTAGACCTATAGTATCTTCTTGATACCTGCCCTGACATTTGCGGCACGAGCGAAGCGAGTGCTGCTGGTCCGGGGCAGGCATCATATACATCTGAAAAGACAATTATAAAATCACTTTTTAAGAAAAAATTCATTTACGTACATCAGTACACCTTTATTAACATTTTATAAATAAAACAGAATGAAATTATTCATTTTAAAGTAGTTATAACGGAAAATTGATATCACTTATCATTTATATCATGCAACTGTATCGTGAAATCTGTTATTGCATATTCTCTTCTCCTTTTTTTTCACAGTTTTTATGACCAATACACGAATGATAAAAATTGTTTATAATATTTCCATCAAATACGCAGTTTTAATATTTATTACATTCAGTATTTGCGTAGGAAGCTGAATTTGATCATTTTTCACTTGAAATAGTTTGAACAGGATTCATTTTCATTTTTATTATCGGTGGTCGATTTTTTTTTCCTTTAGAAAAAACATTAATCGGTGGTTTTGTTGTAAAATGTGCTCTTTTCAACTGTTTATCGTAGGTTACTGGTAATTTTTTGTTGTTAGCTGTTGTAAACGCGATTATCGGTGATTTAGGTATTTTGGGTTGTTTTAAATTATCGATGGCAGTTAATTATTGAGTATTGAAATCGGAATCTTCCGAAAAATTATCCCAATCCCCTTCGGCACATGCAGACTTTTGATTGGGGTTTGCAAAGTTTTTATCAGTAGAACCGTTCGCACTAGTTGACGGTTGTGGATTACTTCGAACATTGGAAACAGCTGCATGAGTAATTTGTTCACAAATTTGTTCTCTTTTTTTCATAGAATTTTCTACATAGCCTGTAAATACGTCAATGATTTAAATATTTATCATTGAGACATTTACAATATACATAATATCATTTGAATATTTAATAAGGGACTAAATTCATATATATTCAAATGATTAGTAGAAAAAACGGATTATTTAAAATCTTATTACATAAATAGAAAGTAACCTTGTGCTATATTTGTGGACTTCCGCCCTCCTAGTTGTTTAAGCATAGTCACATTCGCACCTGAATCAGATAACAGTGTTGCGGCAGTCCTACGAAAATAATGCCCAGTATATCGTGTTGGATTTGGTAAATTCAGGTACATTGCTATAGATTGAGTCGTTCTTCCAATTGTATTTCTGCCTATATTTTGGCGAATACATTTTCCATTGCGATATTGGATGAAAAAATTATCACTAAATGGTTCTTCCGGTCTCAACGCAGTATACTGCTTGATTTTTTTATAAAAAAGTCCGCCAATGATGAATTGCCGAGGAACATCATTTTTTGTTTCGATGACTGAAACAAGATACCGATTTTCAAGAACTTCTACATCTTGTATCTTGAGCTCAGAGAGTTCTTTACATGGAAGTGCCCCACAAATGCCAAATATGAGGAGAACCTTAAATTACAATAAAAATGATAATATAAATATTCATATTGCAAGAATATAAGTATTATTATCAATTAGTCAAGTACTTGATGTAAGTAAGTATTCATATACTAACCTTTTCGTCCAAATGTGTTTTATCTGCTGCATCATTTATGAATTTCGTAATTTCATCCCATTTTAACACCAAAGATTTTTTCGGCTTGTGACCTTTGAAATTACTTTTGAGAAGACTTTTTAAGTTTTGAAATTTACCAATATCAATGTTCTCTCGTATGTTTAAAGTTTTTTTTAACATTCAGCATGTGCTCCATATTGTTGATGGGCTCAACGTTTTAGTCAATTCTTTAAAATACACAATTAAATTACTCTTTTCAGAGTTCGACAAAGAACTTGTATGTTCCCTTTGCCAATTTTTATATGCTTCGTGGTTTTAAATATATCTATCAGCGGATTTCTTCGGCAACGTATTCGACTGTATTATTAAAGTGGCTTCTGCATCAAAGCTTCTTAAAACCTCTTCCTCGTCCATAGATTCCACTGATAAAGATGGTTCGTCCATTTTTTTTTACTAATCATGTTTCACTTCATACAATCCCTTAATTTATGATCACTGATATGTAGATTCACATAAAAATTCTCAGCAAGCAATTTAATGTTATGCGAAACTCAGTATCCGCAATAACAAACAAAACAACCGAGTGAGCGGTAGCGATTGCTGACTAGCGGCCACCTTCGTGTATCTGTTCAGTGCATGATTAATTTCTTTCGGTGCACTGTAGCAGAGCGCATGCGCGGCTTTACCAATGTATAAATGTTAGACTTTCTGCCTCGAAGTCGAAGCCGAAAGTACGTACTTTCGACCGGGTATGAGAAAAAATATTTATTTTAATTAGCTGTAATGATTTATTTATTGCCTTTATGATTTAAATACATCTTTTGATGATGTCATATAAAATAGCATAATACATATATTTATTTATTTTATCTGAGGCACGACAGGTAATTGTCGTAATCCAAATGGTCTCGACCGATACCGGTTATTATCAAGCGCTTCTCGAAACACGTCAAGTAATATCAAGTTTCCATCGATCACATTTAAATTTTTATCGAGTACATAATTTTTAATTAGACGAAGTAATAAACAGATTGACGATAATCAAGTGCCTGCAGCACCCCAATAGTAATCAATTGAACACGCGGCGACGCGCTACAATGTATCACAATATATGCACAGGTAGATCAACACACAAATACATACGAACATATACACTAGGCCGGCTTGAAAAAAAAAGTTTTTTTTTCTTTCAATCAAAATACATTCACGCCAAAGTATGTTCCATCAAGAGAAACGTGTCATAAAATGAGCCCGATCGGACCATTTTTAGGGGTCGCGCAAGTCTTTTCTAGTTTTCCTATTTGATTAACATGGGAAGAACGAAAAATTTCCATTAAAAAAATCGTAGCTCCGCTAATTTTATAGGTACATTGATCCGGTTAGTTCCATTGGAAAGCTCGTAAGAAAACGCTTAAAACGACGTGCGGACCTTTGAAATCCGATTGCAGCTTCGGTCGATAATTTCGTACGAAACAACAAAATTATTGATAGAAGTTGCAATGGGATCCCAAAGGTCCGCACGCCATTTAAAGCGGTTTTTCAAGAGCTTTCAAATAGAACTAATCGGATCAATGTACCTATAAAATTAGCGGAGCTACGATTTTTTGAACGCAAACTTTTCGTTTTTCCCATGTTAATCAAATGGGAAAACTAGAAAAATCTTGCGCGACCCCTAAAAATGGTCCGATCGGGCTCATCTTTGGACACGATTTTCTTGATGGAAGATACTTTGGCGTGAATGTATTTTGATTGGAAGAAAAAAAAAAGTTTTTTTTTCAAGCCGGCCTAATATACACACATACGAGCGACCGGGATTATCATGACACACACACTCTCCGGCGCAATAATTACAAAGCCAAAAATATACGAATTGCCGCAATAACGCGGGAATTAGATTTAGTACAACAAAAGTGTCAAAGTATTGCCATGAAAGATTTTAAAAATCGCGATTGAGCCGATAGGACGGCGATTACACGTCCTACTTGCGTATTCCGTACAATGTAAATATACGTATCGAAGAACATGAAACTTATCTTATTGCTCGCTGAGCCCAGAGCCGGTGATCCAAAGCATTACCGCAGTGATGAAGCGCATCGCGGGAGAGTGGGGGGCGAGGTAATGCCCAGCGTAACCGCCCAAGTCGTTGAAAATAATCGAGGCGTTGGAATTCGAAATCTCGTTCTTGGAGATGAAGATTTCACGTTCGATCGACTTTAATCTACAATGTAGACTTTCCTTTGGTCAGTTATAGCGTATCGTCTCATAGCGCCTTCCACCAACAGTTATATCGGTTGCAATTGGAATCAAGATATTATCTTAATTTTGGATTTGATAATGGAACGGGTATTACAGTTACCCAGTCACGAGATACTGTTACGTCCCCGTAACGCCACCACACAGACGCTTGAAGGGCTGCAACCCTCGAAACACGGGCGCGAGTGTATGGCCTTCTTCAAGGGGCATGCAAAGATATAAGGGAGGGGATTCTTGGGCCTTCAGCTCGAAAAGATAAGATTCTTCCCACCTTTTTTTACATAAAACTAAGAAGTGGGAAACGGGAAATTTTAACCAATGAGATACAAAGAAAATTTGCCCTTTCCCACCCTTACCACTAGCTTCGTAGTTAAAACTTAAACGCGTCTTAGAGAATAAGAAGGTGGGAGACGGTGTTTTCAACCAATAATAAATAAGAAAAACTACCCTCTCCAACCTGGTTAAATATTTTGTGTGGACCCGAAATTGTATAAAAGGGCCACACACGCGTCTTTTATCCAGTTATTATTCAACCTCCGACCGCGCGACATCTCCTAACTTCACTTTTGGGCCCAGTCCCACATTATAAATATTTTTTTTGCAAAGTACAATAAAAAATCGACGAAGAAAAAAGACTTCAACGTTTTCTGTAAGTTTCTCAATCCTCTTTCCAAAAACCCAAACTACCCCCTTGTGAGTAACGCGTACCCACGCGGACTCACATCCTTCCAACTCCGAGAGTAACGCGTACCCACGCGGACTCTCATCTCCTTAACCCGAAGGTAACGCGTACCCACGCGGACCTTCAATAAAATCCAAACCCGAGAGTAACGCGTACCCACGCGGACTCTCATCCTAAATCACGGGAGTAACGCGTACCCACGCGGACTCCCATTCTTTTATTTACTAAATTAACATTAGTTTTTAGATATAAAGGTAACGCGTACCCACGCGGACCTTTATCAACACACTAACTCACACATACACTTTATATTTGTTTTCTCGATAAATATCCCAATATATAAAAATTATACTATATTTCTTTAATGGGTAAGCGACGCCGTGCGGGGCGTAAATACCAATTGCGCAAGCTCCACGCGGAGTTTTGCAATTATACCCCAATCGAGTATCACCCCTATTTTACCGACAACCAGCTCGAAGCTGAGCCGGTTATCCCCCCATACAAATTAGTGCCATTAGAATACACGATTCAGTGTTTGAAGGCAAAATATATCCCGGTCAATGACCCTAGATATAATTTCTATGTAAAAAAGGAACAAATTCCCGCCCAATAAATATTTGAATACATTTCAATAAAAATAATACTTTATCAAATCGTCAGCCCGTATCCCTGACCAAGTAGCATTTGCTAAGGTCAAAAACAGGGCAATTCTAAGATATTGTTACCCCAGACGTAACATACCTTTCTTTTTGGTGACAGCGGTGGGATACAAAGACGATTTGATTCTAAGTCATGTCAGTTGACCACACCCCAATCAAAAAAGTAAATATTCCAACAAACCCTCTTATTCCTAGTCAAAACGTTATAACCCCATCCGCCGAAATGCCTGTGGGAGCATCACAGATTGTATCCCTTAAGGATGCAATCAAAGTGGTATCCGAATTCGACGGATACAATATTCCCGTTTTTGAATTTATCGATAGTTGCGAGGAAGCATTAAGTATGCTTCCCGCAAACGTGGAAGGAAATTTCGTAAAATTAATTAGGACCGCGATAACGGGCGAAGCAAAAAGATCTATTCAGGGAGTTAAATTCGAGAATTTAAAGACTTTAGCCGCGTATTTAAAAGATTTATACGCCCCCACGAGAACAGTTAATCAGGTACGACGAGAATTAGGGACGTTAGTACAGCTAGAAAATGAAGATATTATAAAATATATAAATCGCGTGCGCGAAATCGGAAATCATATTATTGAAGCCTTTAAAAGTAACAATAACGGGGAAATAAACGACGAAAATAAAAATTCCGTCGAAAAAGAGTGCGTAGAAAGTTTTCTCGACGGCCTTAGGCCAGATATACAAATACGAATGGAGAAGACGTACGCTACGCTAACGGACGCCGGTAAGGACGCAATTAAAATCGACAGAAAACAGACGACTATGAACGAACTACGCAACCCCAAACCTACAAGTAAATCTACACCTCGGCGAGACGTAGGGACGGTTCAGACAAGCGCCATAAATTGTCAAATTTGTAAACGCGCGGGTCATACGGCCGACCTATGTTGGTTCAGGAACCAAGGCGCCGGGCCTCCTCGAGATAAGGACACTCGACCCGCTCGAGGAGCGGATAAGCCGTTAGTAAACAGGAATAATATCACGCAACCCCAAAAAACTTGCCGTTACTGTAAAAAAGACGGACATATTATCGATGAAAGTAGGAAGAGGGATTATAATAATAAACAGCGAGCTCAGGGAAACTCCAACGGTCTCTCGAAGAACGGGGTTCATCGGGAGACCCCAAATACATACAAAGAAACCCCTCGTACAGCCTTCGCGATATCAACACAAAACGAGTCCGAATAGCTTACGTGAATTTGAGACAACGCTGCCGACCCCCGACAATACAGATAGAGTCATCAGTTGTGAATTCTCCCGTAGAATTAATGGTCGATTCTGGTTCTGAACCCAATCTCGTGAAAAAGGCTTATGTGAAATCGGAATCTCATATAGATAAGTGGGATATCTTAGAATTGCACGGAATAACGGCGACACTCGTAGAAACCTTAGGGTCCTTCTCGGTAGACATCTTAGGAAGTCCAGTCGTTTTCCATATAGTTGCAAACGATTTTCCGATCGAACAAGCTGGGATATTGGGTAATGAATTTTTCCAGAGATATAAGGCCACAATTGATTTCAAAGAACACTGTCTATATTGGAAGGATAATAAAATCCGATTCTCGAGTCCGGAGGTAGTAACCATTCCTGCGCGCTCAATTTCAACTTTTTATGTGAGAGTAAAAAACACGGAAATTACAGAAGGCTATTTACCCAAACTAGAGGTCGGAGAAAATATTTATTTCGGTAAAGCGTTAGTCACAAATATTCAAGGTGTCGCGTACACCAAAGTCTACAACACGAGAGAGGAAGATATCGATATCGAAGTTCCTACTCTCACTCTTCAAGAATTTGAAGAGAATACAAAATCTACAAAATCTACTAAATCAATTGAATCAATTAAATCAATTAAATCTACTAAATCCACTAAATCTACTAAATCCACTAAATCTACTAAATCTACTAAATCTACTAAATCTACTAAATCTACTAAATCTACTAAATCTACAAATCCAACAAACTCGACGAACTCGTCAAAATCTTTCAAATCGAACACGCTCTGCTTGGCAATCGCGAGAAATACGAACCAAGACAACCGTGTAGAAAAAATAAAATCGCTGCTCCGTCTCGAACACTTAAATTCCGAAGAAAGAGCAAGCTTAAATGAATTATTAGAAGAAAGCGTAGAACAATTTCATATTCCGGGTGAAAAATTGGGAGCTACTTCAAAATTAGAACACCCAATTTGCACAACCGATGAGCATCCCATCAACACCCGACAATATCGATATCCTCCCATACATAAAGACGAAATCACGCGACAAGTACAGGAACTTTATGACGGAGGCATAATAAAAACTTCACAATCTCCATACAACAGTCCCGTATGGATTGTTCCCAAAAAACCGGACTCCAAAGGTAATAAGCGTTGGAGAATGGTTTTAGATTTTCGAGATCTCAATGAAAAAACGATAGGTGATTCATACCCTTTACCAAATATAACGGATATATTGGACCAACTCGGGGGAGCAAAGTACTTCTCAGTATTCGATCTTGCATCTGGTTTCCATCAAATTAAAGTAAAATCAGAAGATTCACATAAAACAGCTTTTTCAACACCTTTCGGGCATTATGAGTTTTCTCGAATGCCTTTCGGGTTGAAAAATGCCCCAGCCACATTTCAGAGATTTATGGACCGAGTCTTGAGCGGTCTTCAAGGTATCGAATTATTTGTTTACCTTGACGACATTGTTATCTACGCATCCTCGCTAGAGGAGCACAAAATAAAATATAGAAAATTGATAACTCGACTCGCCGATGCAAATTTAAAATTACAACCAGATAAGTGCGAGTTTCTGCGGAAAGAAGTAACTTATTTGGGACATTTAATTACAGAAAACGGTATCAAACCCGACCCCAAAAATATCGCTGCAGTGAGAGGGTACCCTGCCCCTCGCAACGTCAAAGGGGTGAGACAATTTTTAGGGTTGACCGGTTATTACCGGCGGTTCGTAAAAGGATATTCAAAAATCGCTAAACCAATAACAAATCTTCTAAAAAAGGATACAGTATTTTTATGGGGTGAAAAAGAAAAAAATGCATTCGAAGAATTGAAGGAAATCCTATGCAAGGAACCAATACTGAGACACCCTGATTTTACGAAACCTTTTATAATTACTACTGACGCATCAGGTTATGCAATCGGAGGCATATTATCTCAGGGCGAAATAGGTAAAGATTTACCAATCTCTTATGTTTCACGTACTCTTAACACTGCCGAGAAAAATTACGAAGTTTATGAAAAAGAAGCTCTCGCGATAGTTTATGCTGTAAAACAATTCCACCCATACGTATACGGGAGGAAATTTACGATCGTCACGGATCATAAACCGCTTATTTGGTTCAAAAATTCGAAAGATCCGACATCTCGAGTCACTAAATGGAGATTTAAACTTGGGGACCATGATTACGATATTATCTATAAAGCTGGGAAATCGAATGTCAATGCAGACGCTCTGTCTCGCAACCCAGTCGAACAACAACACGTGAAGGTAGTAAAAAACAGTAAAAATCCGGGAAACGCGGTTACGGTAGAAGCAATGATTCACGAAGAGCCAAAATCGAAAGAAACTGAATTTACGGTAAGAAAGAGTACGCGAAATAAAAAGGGACCCCAGAGATTACGGGACGAATGGGACGCTCAGGTAGATAGCCCCGTAAAATCGAAAAGGGATAAAAATACAAAAACCCATAGCAAACATACCGAAAAAACGACACAAGCGATTCTCGACGAAATTCATAACCAATCAAGCGATTCAGAAACAACAAACGAAGATAGCGGAACAGAAGAAATTAGGAAACATAACGAAGATAGAGTATTGGAAACAATAGATGAACATAATGAAATAGAAAAATTACGATATCCACGGAATATACTCGAATCTAAAGACCAGCTATTTATGAGGAGAGACAATTATGCATATTTCGTGGATCGTAACGGTGAACCGTGCGACCTAGGACAATCTGAAGTTAGTAAAAACTATCAGTTACCGAAATTCGAAAATATCGAACCGGGAGTAGCCCAAGCAAAAGAGTTTAAAAATAAATTTCATATTGCATTACCGTTACGACAATTTAGCGAAGGTCTCACGGATGTAATATCAGACATAAAAAATTCATTTCGTAGTCTTAAAGAATTAGCAACCGAATTGGGTTTAAAATCCATTAGCATCGCTAAAACAAACGAAATAGAAACAATAGAATGGTCATTAATCAGAAAAATCTTGTGCGAAATTAGCGAAACTTGGAACACAAAAATAATTATATGTACAGGAGCAATCCAATATGTAGAATCAACAAAACGTAAAGAAATTATTCAGGAAATGCATTCATCCGCACTCGGTAGCCATAAAGGAGTATCGAAAACATACAGTAGAATCAGACAACGTTATTTCTGGGAGAATATGAAATTAGATATACAACAATTCATAAGAAACTGTCTCGGTTGTCAATTAAAAAAATTAGTCCGCGTGAAAAACCGAAATCCGATGGTAATAACCGATACACCGAGAACGGCGTTTGATAAAATCGCCATGGATATCGTGGGTCCTCTCGCGCGAACGAAAAATGATAACGAGTACATATTAACAATTCAAGACCAATTAACAAAATATTCATTAGCAATTCCATTACCGAACGCAACAGCAGTAACAATAAGCATTGCTTTCGTAAAACGATTTATTTGCATTTTTGGAGCACCAAGATCTGTTCTAACAGATCAAGGTAGCAATTTTCTCAGCAAAGTACTAAAAAATTTAGCGAAACAATTCAGAATTAAACAATTCAAAACCACGGCATTTCATCCTCAATCTAACGGTTCCCTTGAAAGATCCCATCACGTCCTAGGAGAATATTTAAAACAATTTACAAATCAAGATCAAGAGTGGGACGAGTGGTTGGAACTTGCAACCTTCTCATATAATACAAGCACACATGAAGGCACTAGACACACGCCATTCGAACTAGTATTCGGAAAGTTAGCAAGGCTCCCATCCAGCGATCCACCCTAAACGATCATGAAATTACTTACGACGATTATCTCACAAATTTAGTAACCCGATTGCACGAGTTTCAGAGTTTGGCTAGAGACAATTTAATCGATGCTAAAGTAAAATCAAAAGGGTTCTATGATCGGAAAATAAAGCCCCAAACGTTAAAGACTGGTGATTTTGTTTTTCTTCAGAAAGGGCCTAAACCGGAAAAATTAGAAGACCATTACACTGGTCCTCATGAAGTTTTAGAAACAAACCCAAAAGGGAATATCAAAATTCAAATAAAAAATAAAACTCGAGTCGTGAATATAAATAGGCTACGCCTCTCATATATCACACCACTAGCTCCAACCAATAATTAATCTCTTTCATTTCAGCAAAAAAAAGGGAAAAGAAAAGGAAGGAGTTCAAACCAGGGGTTTTTCCACCAACTAAATAAATAAATAATTTTAGAAAAAAAAGAATAAAACTATATATCGAGATACATAGACATATATATATATTTATATATATACATTAGTACCTAAAAACAAAAATAAATAAATAAATAATAATAATAAGAATATCGTAAAATCTACTATAAGAAAAATTATTACACATAAAAAAAATTATATACAAAAATTCTTTCTTTCTCGCTTAAAATGATGATCAAGGATATGTTACTCCTGTCATTATTGCTATGTGCAATAGTCGAAACGACGGCGATAATTGGGTACGATTGTGGCTCATCGAATTTAAATATAACTACGCTATCATTACTCGACGTAGGCGAATGTAATATACCTGTTCCAGAAGTAATCGCAGACCCCGTGCATATACAACTGTTACAATTGGATCAGTTTACAAGTAATCAAGTCATACAATGCAACGTCGAAATTCATCGAATCATTTATTATTGTGGAATGAATTCCCATATTTCAATTGTGGCACACGGGCAGCTAGAATATTTGTCAGAGATTTCACGCGACGCATGCCAACAATTACATGTATCAGGAGATTATAGAATTGGCAATGCTTTCATCACCGGTATACGCAAAAACGAAACGGCAACCCGTAGCATAACCCTAGCGGGATCAGTAGGGAATGACGGAACATGCCATGGATCGCAGTTTTCCGATCCATATGGAAGCTGGGACGAGGTAGTAGTACAAGCAACTGTCAAATTCACGTTAATGCAATACGAAGCATCTGTACAGCTAGATACCGATCGAATTAATCTCAAATCCGGAACGACGTGCCAATTAACGGGTCAACAGTGCATTGATAATGAAGGTGGACACACTTTTTGGAACACCTTACCTAAAGATAATTGCAAGTTTGATCGATACGATGTTTTATATGAGGGTTTAGCAAATAGAGTAAAAGATTCAAGTAATACATACCCTCAGACGATATACACGTTGTCAACTCAGGACACGACTTTTGCTTTAACGAAGAAATCAGAACAAATGCTCTGTGGCTATACGTTAATACGCACAGAACATCCGAAATTGCTAATTTTTGAAATAAAGCATGGAGCAACATTCGCAAAAACGAGACCGATAGCGGTAGAAAATTTAGACATATTTACTTATATGAATTCGAAATTTGTTTTTGTCGAAAAGCATATTCGAACTCAAATCAATCAATTGTATCTCGACGTTTTAACCCAACGATGCAACCTCGAACAGCAAGTGTTGAAAAACGCACTAATCACCGCAACACAATCACCGGACGAGTTCGCCTATCATCTCATGAAGGGACCAGGATACATGGCAGTCGTCGCGGGCGAAGTGGTACATCTTGTCAAATGCATTCCTGTTGAAGTGAAAATAAGGAGGACAGAGTCCTGCTATCATCAACTTCCAGTATCCCGAGGAAACAACAGTCTGTTCATATCTCCTCGGACCCACATCATCATGCAGACAGGAGTCGAAATAACGTGTGACGCTTTACTGCCAACGCAGTATCGTTTGGCTGACTCGTGGTACAAGCTCCTTCCAGGACCAATACAGAGTCTGCCTCCAACAATCATAAAGCCAATGACGAAACCTACATGGAGTTACCTGAACCCATCATCACTAGCAACCAGCGGCATATATTCGAAGGAAGATCTTGACAAACTCAGGGATCACATCATGTTTCCAGTCGAGAAGCCCGCAGTTCTAAACACCATCGCACGAGGGATCACGGGTCAACCGATCCAGACGCAAGGCCTGGCCTTCTCAAACTTGCTGGGTGCGGACGGACTCCAGAGCCTCGCAGACGGCATGTGGAACAAAACATATGGACGATTCGTCTCTTTCGGAACTGCAAGTGCTGGTATTATCGGGATCTTTATCATAATCCGTGTGATTAAACTCGTCATAGACACCCTCATCCATGGTTATGCTTTGCATACCGTTTACGGTTGGTCTTTGGTTTTACTTGGAGCTATCTGGGATTCAGTCACACATCTCCTGCTGCATCTTAAACGTAATCTCGATACAAACCCAAATCAGAGGGAAGACATCGCAGAACAACAGGAATTGACAGAAATTCACATACCAACTACCCGCGACATTGCCCCACCTGCACCGGACCATCCCATGGGCGCCTTCTCGTTGAAAGGCTAATGGACCAACGAAATCACCACTGAAGAAAGAAGAAGGCGGGTCAACGATCGAGATACTTAAATTGATGGATATCCTGCGCCAAATATTTTAACTTCTTCGACTATTCTATTTTTAATATGCAATATTAATCTTCTACCAAGTTAAATTAATCATCCAAGTTAATACCTAAATGAAAAAATTAAATAAAAAAAATATATAAAAAAAAAATATAATAATAATAATAATAATAATAATAATAACACAAATAAATAAAATTATACATAGAAATATACACATATAATATCAAATCGCTATAAAATAATTGTTATACAAACTAGTTTAGGACACCCCCTCGAATTAAAGAATTTAAATTGTATCGAATCCCTAATGTAAAATAACAAAGACTCCGTATTCTTTCTTTTTCTCGCTAACTTTAAATGTCGTTTTTAATCTTCTAACCCGACATTTAATCTCAGCAGGGAGGTGTTACGTCCCCGTAACGCCACCACACAGACGCCTGAAGGGCTGCAACCCTCGAAACACGGGCGCGAGTGTATGGCCTTCTTCAAGGGGCATACAAAGATATAAGGGAGGGGATTCTTGGGCCTTCAGCTCGAAAAGATAAGATTCTTCCCACCTTTTTTCACATAAAACTAAGAAGTGGGAAACGGGAAATTTTAACCAATGAGATACAAAGAAAATTTGCCCTTTCCCACCCTTACCACTAGCTTCGTAGTTAAAAGCGAAACGCGTCTTAGAGAATAAGAAGGTGGGAGACGGTGTTTTCAACCAATAATAAATAAGGAAAACTACCCTCTCCAACCTTGTTAAATATTTTGTGTGGACCCGAAATTGTATAAAAGGGCCACACACGCGTCTTTTATCCCGTTATTATTCAACCTCCGACCGCGCGACATCTCCTAACTTTACTTTTGGGCCCAGTCCCACATTATAAATATTTTTTTTGCAAAAGACAATAAAAAATCGACGAAGAAAAAAGACTTCAACGTTTTCTGTAAGTTTCTCAATCCTCTTTCCAAAAACCCAAACTACCCCCTTGTGAGTAACGCGTACCCACGCGGACTCACATCCTTCCAACTCCGAGAGTAACGCGTACCCACGCGGACTCTCATCTCCTTAACCCGAAGGTGACGCGTACCCACGTGGACCTTCAATAAAATCCAAACCCGAGAGTAACGCGTACCCACGCGGACTCTCATCCTAAATCACGGGAGTAACGCGTACCCACGCGGACTCCCATTCTTTTATTTACTAAATTAACATTAGTTTTTAGATATAAAGGTAACGCGTACCCACGCGGACCTTTATCAACACACTAACTCACACATACACTTTATATTTGTTTTCTCGATAAATATCCCAATATATAAAAATTATACTATATTTCTTTAATGGGTAAGCAGCGCCGTGCGGGGCGTAAATACCAATTGCGCAAGCTCCACGCGGAGTTTTGCAATTATACCCCAATCGAGTATCACCCCTATTTTACCGACAACCAGCTCGAAGCTGAGCCGGTTATCCCCCCATACAAATTAGTGCCATTAGAATACACGATTCAGTGTTTGAAGGCAAAATATATCCCGGTCAATGACCCTAGATATAATTTCTATGTAAAAAAGGAACAAATTCCCGCCCAATAAATATTTAAATACATTTCAATAAAAATAATACTTTATCAAATCGTCAGCCCGTATCCCTGACCAATTAGCATTTGCTAAGGTCAAAAACAGGGCAATTCTAAGATATTGTTACCCCAGACGTAACAATACCCTGTGGATACACAAGGATAATCTTTTAGCTCGACGCACATGTGGCTGGAGTGACTCCGTAGAGTTACAAATCAAATATAATCGAACGTATACGAATAATCATGGGAATATAATAATGATTGGTTACCTTGTTGTTGGTGTAGATAATTTTAACCGCGAGAAGTTGCTATTAAACACTCTTTATAATATTAACGGACTTTTATAAAGTAAGATGGATAGACTTTTTCGGAGTGTATACTCGCGGTTACGGTAGTCCGGCAACTGGGGCCAGTGTTACGTCCGGCGTAACAATATATTGGAATTGCCCTGGTTTGACCTTAGCAAATGCTAATTGGTCAGGGATACGGGCTGACGATTTGATTCAGAAAGAAATTTATTCTTATATATTTATTTGAGATATTTATTGAGAATAAAGTGTAAAATGTATGTATGGGTTAGTGTGTGTGTGATAAAGGTCCGCGTGGGTACGCGTTACCTTTATATCTAAAACTAGTGTTAATTTAATTCGTAAAAGAATGGGAGTCCGCGTGGGTACACGTTACTCCCGTGAATTGGGATGAGAGTCCGCGTGGGTACGCGTTACTCTTGGATTTGGGATGAGAGTCCGCGTGGGTACGCGTTACTCTCGGATTTGGATTTTATGAAGGTCTGCGTGGGTACGCGTTACCTTCGGGTTAGGAGATGAGAGTCCGCGTGCGTACGCGTTACTCTCGGAGTTGGAAGGATGTGAGTCCGCGTGGGTACGCGTTACTCACAAGGGGTAGTTTGGTAGTTGGAAAGAGGATTGAAAGGAAACTTACAAAAAGTTAGAGTCCTTTTTCTTCGAATTATACTTAAAAATATTTATTAGTTGGGACTGGGCCCGAAATAATTTTAAGAGATGTTGCGACGTCGGAGGTTGAATAATTACTGTTTAAAAGACGCGTGGGTGGCCCTTTTATACAATTTCGGGTCCACACAAAATATTTAACCAGGTTGGAGAGGGTAGTTTTTCTTATTTATTATTGGTTGAAAACACCGTCTCCCACCTTCTTATTCTCTAAGACACGTTTCGCTTTTAACTACGAAGCTAGTGGTAAGGGTGGGAAAGGGCAAATTTTCTTTGTATCTCATTGGTTAAAATTTCCCGTTTCCCACTTCTTAGTTTTATGCAAAAAGGTGGGAAGAGTCTTATTCTTTCGAGCTGAAGGCCCAAGAACCCCCTCCCTCATATCTTTGTATGCCCCTTGAAGAAGGCCATACACTCGCGCCCGTGTTTGGAGGGTTGCAGCCCTTCAGGCGTCTTGTGGTGGCGTTACGGGGACGTAACACGAGCAAGGTGCGAATTTCGGGGACTCGGCCGTGTGGTTTGGCCATGCCCGCATTACGCGACGGATATCGGTGATTCGCGCGCACGCTTATCTATTGCGTATGGTCAACCGGAGTTATTACTATAACTGGACAAACGGGCCTGCTTCTCGTTTGTACCTAGATCGCCGGTATAGTCGAGCCCTACTCATTGCTCGGGAGACGGAGCGACGGAGCGATTCGTTACATAGCGTATTGGAAAACTTATCAATTCGAAATAAAAATGATAGGTTCGAAATAAATAAAAAAAATATGTGCAAGACCCCAGCACTGTGGTCCAATGTGAAGACGTACCTTTGAGCTCGTTTTGTTTCCGATTATAATAACTTGGGATTTTCAGACTAATTCAGTAATTATTTTTTCGAGTTAACATTTACGCACCTTGTGACATAAAAATTCGTACGATACTCGTACGAAAACCGTTTTCTGGACTCGTGTGATTGCAACACTCGCCTTCGGCTCGTTTTACAAACTCACACTAGTCAGACATTTTTTTTTCGTACAAGTATCATAATGTACTATTTCCTACATGTAGAATTTTTATTTCTACAAACTTATGATGCAAATAAGACTGCCTTTCAATGGGTAAAATACTGTAACGGACCAAGTGGCTAAAAGCAGGTAGTCGATTTTAATCAATATGCCGTCGTGTATAACAGAAGGGAGGTGGGGAGCGTAAGGGTTGTGATAACGCCTTGTAAAAAACTTCACACGTAGATATACCAATTAAGAATATATTTATGTGACTGAAAAATTTTTCCCCTGCTTAGGGACAACTCGAAAAAAAAATTACTGAATTAGTCTGAAAATCGCAAGTTATTAAAATGGGAAACAAAACGAGCTTACAGGCACGTCTTCGCATTGAACCACAGAGCTGGGGTTTTGCACATATTTTTTTAAATTCATATCGAACGTATATGGGGGGTGCACTTGTCGAAATTCAACAACACCCCAAATGAGGTCCACCCTAATGTATATATATTAAGGTGGCTTGAAAAAAAAACGTTTGTTTTTTCTTCAACCAAAATACCCTCACGCCAAAGTATCTTCCATCAAGAGAATTGTGTCTAAAGATGAGCCCGATAGGAATAATTTTAGGGGTCGCGCAAGATTTTTCTAGTTTTCCCATTTGATTAACGTGGGAAGGGCGTCAAGTTCCCATTCAAAAAATCGTAGCTCCGCCAATTTCATAGGTACGTTAATCTGGTTAGTTTTATTTGAAAGCGCTTGAAAACCTGCTTAAAATGACGTGCGGACCTTTGTGATCCAATTGCAACTTCCGTCGATAATTTTATTTTTCCATAAATATGTTGTTCTTTTCCGGTACAGACATACCGAGTGTCGCATTTTTATTTATACTTCAGGTTTCTTGGTGGTTGATTTTTTTTCCTTTAGAAAAAACATTAATCGGTGGTTTTGTTGTAAAATGTGCTCTTTTCAACTGTTTATCGTAGGTTACTGGTAATTTTTTGTTGTTAGCTGTTGTAAACGCGATTATCGGTGATTTAGGTATTTTGGGTTGATTTAAATTATCGATGGCAGTTAATTATTGAGTATTGAAATCGGAATCTTCCGAAAAATTATCCCAATCCCCTTCGGCACATGCAGACTTTTGATTGGGGTTTGCAAAGTTTTTATCAGTAGAACCGTTCGCACTAGTTGACGGTTGTGGATTACTTCGAACATTGGAAACAGCTGCATGAGTAATTTGTTCACAAATTTGTTCTCTTTTTTTCATAGAATTTTCTACATAGCCTGTAAATACGTCAATGATTTAAATATTTATCATTGAGACATTTACAATATACATAATATCATTTGAATATTTAATAAGGGACTAAATTCATATATATTCAAATGATTAGTAGAAAAAACGGATTATTTAAAATCTTATTACATAAATAGAAAGTAACCTTGTGCTATATTTGTGGACTTCCGCCCTCCTAGTTGTTTAAGCATAGTCACATTCGCACCTGAATCAGATAACAGTGTTGCGGCAGTCCTACGAAAATAATGCCCAGTATATCGTGTTGGATTTGGTAAATTCAGGTACATTGCTATAGATTGAGTCGTTCTTCCAATTGTATTTCTGCCTATATTTTGGCGAATACATTTTCCATTGCGATATTGGATGAAAAAATTATCACTAAATGGTTCTTCCGGTCTCAACGCAGTATACTGCTTGATTTTTTTATAAAAAAGTCCGCCAATGATGAATTGCCGAGGAACATCATTTTTTGTTTCGATGACTGAAACAAGATACCGATTTTCAAGAACTTCTACATCTTGTATCTTGAGCTCAGAGAGTTCTTTACATGGAAGTGCCCCACAAATGCCAAATATGAGGAGAACCTTAAATTACAATAAAAATGATAATATAAATATTCATATTGCAAGAATATACAGTGACTGACAAAAAAAAGAGACCACCTCACGTTTCTAGTGTAAATTCGGAATATTGTAAAAGAATCTTTGAAGAGCTGATCGCTGTTTTGTCAACTTACTCTGTACTGACTTAGCTTTAATATTCAGAACGAATTTTTATGTCATTTTATCCGGATCTAGTTCCTCGTAATATTTTCGTAAATATTCCGTTTGAGTATGCGACAAAAAAAAGAGACCGCTATCATTGGCGCGACGCGTCAGCGACAGTTTACTGTATTTTGTTTATCGTTTTGTACGACCTTGTTCTGTACGTTTACTTCATTCGCCGGCTCATTCTTCAGTTGAGAAAAGTCGTCGGTTAAGATGGCTAGGAAACAAGTTTGCGCTCAAATCCGAAAATTAATTATAAAAGACATTCGAAAAGGTTTTTCACAAAGAACAGTAGCTCAAAAATTTGATGTGAGCAAGACTCAGGTGCAAAAACTCTGGAAAAAGTTTCATGAGACTGGTTCGGTTGCAGACAGAAATGGGAGAGGACGGAAACGAGCGACTACGTATCGAGATGACTCGCGTATCATACGGGAGATAAAAAAAAATCCGTATACAACAATACGAGCTATTCAAGAAAGACTGCAATTAAGTGTGTCGCATAAAACAATTCGACGGAGGCTTCGTGAAGCTAATTTGCAGAGTCGATTTGCTAGTAAACGGCCATTTATTAATAAACGCAACAAAAAGAAGCGTTTAGAATTTGCAAGAAAATTTGTGGAAATGCCAAATGAGTTTTGGAAAAAGGTCCTTTGGTCTGATGAAAGTAAATTTGAATTGTTCAATCGAAAAAGACGACTAAGAGTATGGAGAAAATCCGGAGAAGAACTCGAAGAACGTCATTTGCAGCAGACTGTGAAACACGGTGGAGGTAGTATTATGGTTTGGGGCTGCTTTGCTTGGTCAGGAGTGGGCAATTTAGTGAAAATTAACGATATATTGACTGCGGATAAGTATATCGATATCCTCAATGAGAATTTGGAAGTTTCCTTGCTCCGGATTGGATTAGAAGATAATTTTCTCTTCCAACAAGACAATGACCCGAAGCATACAGCAAAAAAAACTCAACAGTTACTGAAATCGAATAGAATAAGAATTCTTGAGTGGCCTGCACAGTCACCGGATCTTAATCCCATCGAAAATCTGTGGTCAATTCTGGACGAGAAGATTGATAAAACTAATGTATCGAACAAAGACTCGTATTTTGCAGCACTGAAGAAAGCTTGGGAGGCGGTGGATGTACATCATCTTCAAAATCTCGTGGAGAGTATGCCTCGACGACTCCAAGCAGTAATAACAGCAAAAGGGGGCCATACCAAATATTAACTGAAGTTAGAAAATATTTTTCTCTAGTTTTCTTGTACAAAAAAACAGTGGTTTCTTTTTTTTGTCCATACCTGAATTCAGGTTCTCTTAATAGCAAGGTTGAAACTTTTATTTGATTAAATTGTTTTTTTTTCCCTATCTTTTGAATACCAAAATAAAACTGTTGTGGATATATTTCAGCAAAAAGGCATAAGAATTTTTCATTTTTTGGTGATTCCCAAGACAAATACTGATAAACTAGAAGGTGGTCTCTTTTTTTTGTCAGTCACTGTAAGTATTATTATCAATTAGTCAAGTACTTGATGTAAGTAAGTATTCATATACTAACCTTTTCGTCCAAATGTGTTTTATCTGCTGCATCATTTATGAATTTCGTAATTTCATCCCATTTTAACACCAAAGATTTTTTCGGCTTGTGACCTTTGAAATTACTTTTGAGAAGACTTTTTAAGTTTTGAAATTTACCAATATCAATGTTCTCTCGTATGTTTAAAGTTTTTTTTAACATTCAGCATGTGCTCCATATTGTTGATGGGCTCAACGTTTTAGTCAATTCTTTAAAATACACAATTAAATTACTCTTTTCAGAGTTCGACAAAGAACTTGTATGTTCCCTTTGCCAATTTTTATATGCTTCGTGGTTTTAAATATATCTATCAGCGGATTTCTTCGGCAACGTATTCGACTGTATTATTAAAGTGGCTTCTGCATCAAAGCTTCTTAAAACCTCTTCCTCGTCCATAGATTCCACTGATAAAGATGGTTCGTCCATTTTTTTTTTACTAATCATGTTTCACTTCATACAATCCCTTAATTTATGATCACTGATATGTAGATTCACATAAAAATTCTCAGCAAGCAATTTAATGTTATGCGAAACTCAGTATCCGCAATAACAAACAAAACAACCGAGTGAGCGGTAGCGATTGCTGACTAGCGGCCACCTTCGTGTATCTGTTCAGTGCATGATTAATTTCTTTCGGTGCACTGTAGCAGAGCGCATGCGCGGCTTTACCAATGTATAAATGTTAGACTTTCTGCCTCGAAGTCGAAGCCGAAAGTACGTACTTTCGACCGGGTATGAGAAAAAATATTTATTTTAATTAGCTGTAATGATTTATTTATTGCCTTTATGATTTAAATACATCTTTTGATGATGTCATATAAAATAGCATAATACATATATTTATTTATTTTATCTGAGGCACGACAGGTAATTGTCGTAATCCAAATGGTCTCGACCGATACCGGTTATTATCAAGCGCTTCTCGAAACACGTCAAGTAATATCAAGTTTCCATCGATCACATTTAAATTTTTATCGAGTACATAATTTTTAATTAGACGAAGTAATAAACAGATTGACGATAATCAAGTGCCTGCAGCACCCCAATAGTAATCAATTGAACACGCGGCGACGCGCTACAATGTATCACAATATATGCACAGGTAGATCAACACACAAATACATACGAACATATACACTAGGCCGGCTTGAAAAAAAAAGTTTTTTTTTCTTTCAATCAAAATACATTCACGCCAAAGTATGTTCCATCAAGAGAAACGTGTCATAAAATGAGCCCGATCGGACCATTTTTAGGGGTCGCGCAAGTCTTTTCTAGTTTTCCTATTTGATTAACATGGGAAGAACGAAAAATTTCCATTAAAAAAATCGTAGCTCCGCTAATTTTATAGGTACATTGATCCGGTTAGTTCCATTGGAAAGCTCGTAAGAAAACGCTTAAAACGACGTGCGGACCTTTGAAATCCGATTGCAGCTTCGGTCGATAATTTCGTACGAAACAACAAAATTATTGATAGAAGTTGCAATGGGATCCCAAAGGTCCGCACGCCATTTAAAGCGGTTTTTCAAGAGCTTCCAAATAGAACTAATCGGATCAATGTACCTATAAAATTAGCGGAGCTACGATTTTTTGAACGCAAACTTTTCGTTTTTCCCATGTTAATCAAATGGGAAAACTAGAAAAATCTTGCGCGACCCCTAAAAATGGTCCGATCGGGCTCATCTTTGGACACGATTTTCTTGATGGGAGATACTTTGGCGTGAATGTATTTTGATTGGAAGAAAAAAAAAAGTTTTTTCTTCAAGCCGGCCTAATATACACACATACGAGCGACCGGGATTATCATGACACACACACTCTCCGGCGCAATAATTACAAAGCCAAAAATATACGAATTGCCGCAATAACGCGGGAATTAGATTTAGTACAACAAAAGTGTCAAAGTATTGCCATGAAAGATTTTAAAAATCGCGATTGAGCCGATAGGACGGCGATTACACGTCCTACTTGCGTATTCCGTACAATGTAAATATACGTATCGAAGAACATGAAACTTATCTTATTGCTCGCTGAGCCCAGAGCCGGTGATCCAAAGCATTACCGCAGTGATGAAGCGCATCGCGGGAGAGTGGGGGGCGAGGTAATGCCCAGCGTAACCGCCCAAGTCGTTGAAAATAATCGAGGCGTTGGAATTCGAAATCTCGTTCTTGGAGATGAAGATTTCACGTTCGATCGACTTTAATCTACAATGTAGACTTTCCTTTGGTCAGTTATAGCGTATCGTCTCATAGCGCATTCCACCAACAGTTATATCGGTTGCAATTGGAATCAAGATATTATCTTAATTTTGGATTTGATAATGGATAGGGTATTACAGTTACCCAGTCACGGGATACCCTGTGGATACACAAGGATAATCTTTTAGCTCGACGCACATGTGGCTGGAGTGACTCCGTAGAGTTGCAAATCAAATATAATCGAACGTATACGAATAATCATGGAAATATAATAATGATTGGTTACCTTGTTGTTGGTGTAGATAATTTTAACCGCGAGAAGTTGCTATTAAACACTCTCTATAATATTAACGGACTTTTATAAAGTAAGATGGATAGACTTTTTCGGAGTGTATACTCGCGGTTACGGTAGTCCGGCAACTGGGGCCAGTGTTACGTCCGGCGTAACAATATATTGGAATTGCCCTGTTTTCGACCTTAGCAAATGCTAATTGGTCAGGGATACGGGCTGACGATTCGATTCAGAAAGAAATTTATTCTTATATATTTATTTGAGATATTTATTGAGAATAAAGTGTAAAATGTATGTATGGGTTAGTGTGTGCGTGATAAAGGTCCGCGTGGGTACGCGTTACCTTTATATCTAAAACTAGTGTTAATTTCATTAGTAAAAGAATGGGAGTACGCGTGGGTACGCGTTACTCCCGTGAATTGGGATGAGAGTCCGCGTGGGTACGCGTTACTCTCGGATTTGGGATGAGAGTCCGCGTGGGTACGCGTTACTCTCGGATTTGGATTTTATGAAGGTCCGCGTGGGTACGCGTTACCTTCGGGTTAGGAGATGAGAGTCCGCGTGGGCACGCGTTACTCTCGGAGTTGGAAGGATGTGAGTCCGCGTGGGTACGCGTTACTCACAAGGGGTAGTTTGGTAGTTGGAAAGAGGATTGAAAGGAAACTTACAAAAAGTTAGAGTCCTTTTTCTTCGAATTATACTTAAAAATATTTATTAGTTGGGACTGGGCCCGAAATAATTTTAAGAGATGTTGCGACGTCGGAGGTTGAATAGCTACTGTTTAAAAGACGCGTGGGTGGCCCTTTTATACAATTTCGGGTCCACACAAAATATTTAACCAGGTTGGAGAGGGTAGTTTTTCTTATTTATTATTGGTTGAAAACACCGTCTCCCACCTTCTTATTCTCTAAGACGCGTTTCGCTTTTAACTACGAAGCTAGTGGTAAGGGTGGGAAAGGGCAATATTTCTTTGTATCTCATTGGTTAAAATTTCCCGTTTCCCACTTCTTAGTTTTATGCAAAAAGGTGGGAAGAGTCTTATCTTTTCGAGCTGAAGGCCCAAGAACCCCCTCCCTTATATCTTTGTAT
Organism: Sussaba pulchella; assembly: GCA_963971145.1. Classification (NCBI taxonomy): domain Eukaryota; kingdom Metazoa; phylum Arthropoda; class Insecta; order Hymenoptera; family Ichneumonidae; genus Sussaba; species Sussaba pulchella. The sequence continues at coordinate 96,559 of CAXAQZ010001352.1, forward strand.
GCCCCTTGAAGAAGGCCATACACTCGCGCCCGTGTTTGGAGGGTTGCAGCCCTTCAGGCGTCTGTGTGGTGGCGTTACGGGGACGTAACACGAGCAAGGTGCGAATTTCGGGGACTCGGCCGTATGGTTTGGCCATGCCCGCATTACGCGACGGATATCGGTGATTCGCGCGCACGCTTATCTATTGCGTATGGTCAACCGGAGTTATTACTATAACTGGACAAACGAGCCTGCTTCTCGTTTGTACCTAGATCGCCGGTATAGTCGAGCCCTACTCATTGCTCGGGAGACGGAGCGACGGAGCGATTCGTTACATAGCGTATTGGAAAACTTATCAATTCGAAATAAAAATGATAGGTTCGAAATAAATAAAAAAAATATGTGCAAGACCCCAGCACTGTGGTCCAATGTGAAGACGTGCCTGTGAGCTCGTTTTGTTTCCGATGATAATTACTTGGGATTTTCAGACTAATTCAGTAATTATTTTTTCGAGTTGACATTTACGCACCTTGTGACATAAAAATTCGTACGATACTCGTACGAAAACCGTTTTTTGGACTCGTGTGATTGCAACACTCGCCTTCGGCTCGTTTTACAAACTCACACTAGTCAGACATTTTTTTTTCGTACAAGTATCATAATGTACTATTTCCTACATGTAGAATTTTTATTTCTACAAACTTATGATGCAAATAAGACTGCCTTTCAATGGGTAAAATACTGTAACGGACCAAGCGGCTAAAAGCAGGTAGTCGATTTTAATCAATATGCCGTCGTGTATAACAGAAGGGGGGTGGGGAGCGTAAGGGTTGTGATAACGCCTTGTAAAAAATTTCACACGTAGATATACCAATTAAGAATATATTTATGTGACTGAAGAATTTTTCCCCTGCTTAGGGACAACTCGAAAAAAAAATTACTGAATTAGTCTGAAAATCGCAAGTTGCCGCGTGGGTACGCGTTACTCTTGGAATTGGAAGGATGTAAGTCCGCATGGGTACGCGTTACTCATAAAAAGGTCGTTTGGAAATTGAGAGAGAAACACAGAAGAAACTTCCAAAATGTTAAAGTACTTTTTCTTCCATTTATTATAAGGAAAAATATTTATAAGTTGGGACTGGGCCCGACATGATTTAAGAAGTCGTTACGACGTCGGAGGTTGAATTCTTACTGTCTCAGAGACGCGTATGTGGCCCTTTTATATAATTTCGGGTCCACACAAAATATTAAACCAGGTTGGAGAGGGTAGTTTTCCCTATTCATTATTGGTTAAAAACACCGTCTCCCACCTTTTTATTTTCTAACACGCGTTTCGCTTTTAACTGTGAAGCCAGTGGTAAGGGTCGGAAAGGGCAAATTTTCTTTGCATCTCATTGGCTAAAATTTCCCGTTTTCCACTTCTTAGTTTTATGCAAAAGGTGAGAAGAATCTTATCTTTTCGAGCTGAAGGCCCGAGAACCCCTTCCCTTATATCTTTGTAGGCCCCTTGAAAAAGGCCATACACTCACGCTTGTGTTTGGAGGGTTGCAGCTCTTCAAGCGTCTTTGTGGTGGCGTTACGGGGACGTAACAGTACGTACGTTCTTTCGTACGTACGTTCTTTCATACGTACGTTCGTTCATACGTACGTTCGTTCGTACGTACGATCGTTCGAACGTACGTTCGTTCGTACGTACGTTCGTTCGTACGTACGTTCGTTCGTACGTACGTTCGTTCGTACGTACGTTCGTTCGTACGTACGTTCGTTCGTACGTTCGTTCGTACGTACGTTCGTTCGTACGGACGTTCGTTCGTACGTATGTGATCAATTTGTCGTTAACGTTTTCTTCAAAACTAATGACGTGATCGGAATGATCGATGATGCAATCGATGTGTTTTGCTGAAACTTAGAGCTGATTAGATTTTGGTTCAGTTCGGTCGGGTAGTTTTTTTAGTTTTTTTACAAAAAATGTCGTTTTAAAATTCTTTCGCAAACTTTCCTTAAAAACCAATGACGCGATCCGAAGAAAATTTGAAAAATAATTTTTTTTAACCTTTCAAAATTGTTGTTTTTTTTCGGATTTTTTCCAACTGCCCGATTATAGATGACTTCATCCCCCCGGGCATATTATGCCCCCGGGGAATATGCTGGGTGGTCGAGCACTTGTTTTTTTTATGTTTAGTGTCTTCTGGATACATCCATGTTGGACCATGAGAAGACGAAAACTCCAATTCTCAACTTGATGAGAATATACTTAATTAACAATAGTAATAATGAATTTCTTGTCGCGAATCGGGAAGTTACTTGTGCGACCCGTAAAGGGTCACACGCAAAAAAATTATGCTAAGCTACAGGCATTACGAGCCATATCCACTACTAACTATGAGCACAACTAACCATGGATACTACTAACCATAGGAACTGCTAACTATGGGTACTACTATCCATAGACACCACTAATCTCAGGTGCGCTAGTTTTTATTGGCTATCTTGCGATATTGAAACACCAATGATCGGTATCAATAAAGATTATTTATTTATTATTAACCATTAGGCATAGGAACATAATCGTTGATGAACAATACACTTTATTCCTTGTCATCGCTGTCGGACAATTAGCTACAATTTTTTGGATGATACCAATCGTAGAAACGGGGAAAACACAAACATTTCGCACACCACGAACACTTTATAAAAGATAGTTTCCCGCAGTCACATTTTTTTTCAATAGGTTCGTCGGGAAGCAGATTCCGTTCATATTCAAAACAAATTAAGAAATTTCAAAAAACTCCCGGCCGTGGGCATTGTCTTGCATGATAAATTACCTTATTTAAAAATTCAGAAAGAATGTGTAACGGTCAGCTCTCGGCAAGATCGCCGAGAGCCGGATTATATGGCCAATATAGTAACGCACGCTTCGAGGTGTGTTTGGGGTCCCTCGTACCCGCGGGCGCTTTGCCGATAGTCGCCGTTGACCAGCCGATGACCGGTGATTGGGAGTGGGGCATTCGATATCAAAGACGGTTGATGCTTGCGGGGGAAGAACAAGACCAACGTTATTTAGTGTGTTGCGTGCCCTAAAAGCGATGGGTTGCGAAACGTTAATCGATTAAACATGTTATATTAAATTATATGTCGTCTATTCATTGTCAATATTCTTTGTTCGTGCTATATGGTCTGTCATAATAAAAGTATTTTATTCGTGTTGAGACATTATCTCATCCTCGATTAAAAAGTTGTGATAACATTATTCGTGACACATAAATGAGAGATTATATGATATGTGAATTCAAATCTAACAAATGTGTATGTGTATCTGTTGAGATATATTGTGTGCCTTTAGCACGGTCAGATTTTATGAATATTTATATGTGAGACCTGAGGGTGGTGTATGTAGGGTGGTGAGGGTGTGTAGGGTGGTGAGATGTCATTAATTGAACCGTGTGATGATATGAAATATGAATGTTTGGCGACATAGTAGAGGACATCTCCCGACTTAATCGGAGGCTTCATGAGAATCATGAAGAATTCATAAACATGAACGGTCATAATTAAAACTCTCTCTAAACTAAGATGATATCGAGAACTATTGAATCATTTTTGATTTTTTAAATAATTCAAACTATTAATAAACTGAGACGTTATCGAAAATTATTTCATCCTTTTAAAATGTTAAACTAATTAATTTAAACTATTGATAAACTAAGATAATGCCGAGAATTATTTCATCCTTTCTCAATTTTTGAATAAGGTAATTTATTATGGAAGACAATGCCCGCAGCCGGGAGTTTTTTGAAATTTTTTAATTTGCTTTAATTTCATCCTTTTTATAAGACAAGATGTTTTGCGTTGCAGTTTTTATATCTTTCGATAACTTATCGTAAAGATAAGTTATTCTTACCGCCACGGAATTATCTTGAACCGCATCTGCTACGGAATTATTCCTGAAAAATATATTTATATGTATCACGGGTACTTTTTTTTAATACGATTTATTGCGAAATTTCCGGAATCACCCGAAAAACCCAATGCATACCGCACGATACATTTTCGTTGAGTCCTGTTCCGAGGTTAAAACGATATATTTATCGATTCAGTCTCTTTCGCGCAGTCGTTTAGTCGTCTTTCTCGCAGTACTCTCTCGAGGCGCAGCGAGGGCTGATAGCACTGTCTCTCTCGCACTCGGCGATATTGTCCATAGCCTCATGCAAAGCACGCGGATACGATGCACTGCACTTACACATAGAACCTTTACACCACCGGGCTGTTACAACACACGGTGCTGTGAAGTTTGACTATGCTGATACGATTCATGCAGTCGCTACCAGCAACATGCGATATGAGAAAAAAGTTCGAAAACGTTCTAATTTCAACATTTAATATTTCCGCGAGTTGACATCCGATTATAAATATCATGAGCCACAAACCATCTCTGTGACCGACAGCACCGATGTACAAAAAATTTGTAAGGAAAAAATCAACCGTTTGGGCGGTTATCTATCAGGAGCAAAATACGCCAATTCACGTTGGTGCGGAAAAACACATAACTCCCGTTTTCAGCCGGAAGTTAATAAAAAAATGTTGGCCGGTCACAAAGCTTCTTCGATAAGGAAGCAAAATAGTATAGTCTCCCGCTCGCATTAATTTTTCCTGGCAACAACACATTGGCAGGGCCCACTCTCCCCGTTATCACAGCCCTACTCGGAGTCAAGCCTGCTTGAGTCTGCAGGATGGCGATTTTTATGATCTCTCGATTAGCCTGAGGACCCCGTCCCGACTGGATAATTAGGGTGTCAGTGTATATCGTTCGGACCGATTTCATATTTGAAATCTCCATGAAATAAATTAAAAATTAGGGTATATCCCAGAAGGCGATGCTTTACCAAGTATTGATATTTATTGGGACGATGCGATAAACATCTATTGTATAATTCTACAAATTCATGGTCGGATTTATCAGTGGAGGTCTAAGAAAATAAAATTTCGTACGATACTCGTGCGAAAAACATCTTCTTGACTCGTGCGAATGCAACACTCGCATTCAGCTCGTGCTGCAAACTCACACTCGTCAGAAAAAGTTTTTCCGCACTAGTATCGTAATGTACTATTGTGTAGTCCGATTTGCTGACGGTGGAATAAAAAAGTCAGCTCAATAACAGTTCACATTGCGTTTATCTTCGATTTAACACTTTATGCTCCAAACAGCCCTCTTCCCCGATAATTTCACGTACCCAACGACCGATCAAGACTTTATTGATGAATCATAAACGAATATTTTGAATTCAATACATATCCATTATTTTGAAAGATTATCGTCGATACACACGAATAATGAAGATTGTCGGGACAGAATTTTCAACGAGGTGCCCTCCCCAAATGGTGTTTATTTTTTTTAAACTTACAAGAGCCATCAAACAAATAGCTTTTCAAATATTCCGGAGCAAAACTTGATTTTTAACAAAGAAAATAAAAATGGCCATTTCGATGGGTTCCTTTCGGAGTACAATTATAAAACTCCTACAAATAATTGGTTTCTTAGGTCCCTTTAATCCCGATTTTTATCATTTTTATTGATTTGGTGCAACATCGGGGAAAAAAAATCTGTTTTTTTTTTTCGATTTTTTCGACTATTTCCACTTTTGTCACATATATTTTATGGTTCAAATAACATAATTGAGACATCAAAATTAATCAAGAGCATAATAATCACGCACATGATAGAGTTCCGTAGCCGTATAACTGTTATTACTTAATTTTTCATGAACTATTATTTCATAAACTATTATTTTGATTGAATGTACTAAATAAAAGTTACATCCTGGGATTCTTCCAGACTTTACGCATTGATAGTTAAGGAGAACAAGTTCGGTCTCCTATCATTAAGGCACAGGCCTAGGCTAGGAGAATAAAAATAAACAACCTTCCGTATTACATAACAAAATCGAAACAAAGCAAGAGTACGATATTCATGGCGCCTAGGGTGGACCTTATTTGGGGTGTTGTTGAATTTCGACAAGTGCACCCCCCACAATGCTATGTGGTTCAATGCTCTTCGCATTGAACCACAGTGCTGGGGTTTTGCACATATTTTTTTTAATTTATTTCGAACCTATCATTTTTATTTCGAATTGATATGTTTTCCCATACGCTAATTAAAATAAATATTTTTATGACACGCTGTGCGTAAAAGTGCGGTTTTACGCACCTTGTGACATAAAAATTCGTACGATACTCACACAAAAAACGTTTTGTGGACTCGTGTGATTGCAACACTCGCCTTCGGCTCGTTCTGCAAAGTCACACTCGTCAGAAATTTTTTTTTCGTACTAGTGTCATAATGTACTGTTTGCTACATGTAGAATTTAGATTTATACAAACTTATGATGCAAACAAGACTGCCTTTCAATAGGTAAAATACTGTAACGGATCAAGCGGCTAAAAATAAATTTAAAAAATTTAAAAAAACTCCCGGCTGGAGTAAAAATCGAACACAAAAAACGTAATCTGATAGAAAGCATGAATAAAATTCATGAATCTAAAAAGTATACAACAAAAAAGGATGAAATAATTCAAGAAGTCATCTTAGTTTATTCATAGTTTGAATTATGATCGTTCGTTTGTATGAGTTCAATTTTTTGAATCGTGGTAATTTCCTCACTGCCCTTAATTCAGTCGGGAGACGTCATTCATTAAACATAAGTCGGAGGACGTTTTCTTTCGTATCGTCGAACATCTAAATCCAGATCGTCTTCATGTTCAATTAATGGCGTCTTCTTTGCACTGTTAAACATCTATATCCTATATCATCTTTATGTTTAATGAATGACGTCTCCCGACTAAATTGAGGGCAGTGAGGAAATAACCACGATTCAAAAAATTGAACTCATACAAACGAACGATCATAATTCAAACTATGAATAAACTAAGATGACTTCTTGAATTATTTCATCCTTTTTTGTTGTATACTTTTTAGATTCATGAATTTTATTCATGCTTTCTATCAGATTACGTTTTTTGTGTTCGATTTTTACTCCAGCCGGGAGTTTTTTTTAATTTTTTAAATTTATTTTATTTCATACTTTTTAAAGATAATTCGATATAATTTTCTCCACGTCCGCCAATGATTGGAATCATTTAGCTCGAACAAGACGTCCACGTCACAAAACAATTTTTCCTACTAGTGTCATAATGTACTATTGTTTATCGATTCAATATCGTAAAACGCGACCACTGTATGGAAATTTGATGTGACAATACTTTAAAAGTATCGACTAGCTGCGGCACATGCTGGTTGTCCTTGGGCGCAGTTGAGTACAGTCTCAGCAAAATGTCAGCGCATCATGTGATTGTTCAGCGCGGCTCCATGTAGCCATGACAAATTGTCAGCCCATTGTGGAGTCTTGAGGGCGGCTTAATAGAGCCTTGACCAAATCTTAGTGCATTATGGAGATTTTAAGCGCGGCTCTATGTAGCATAGACCAAATTTCTGTTCATTCTACAGTTTTTTGAGCGCGGCTTGACGTAGCCTTGACCAGATGTCAGCACATTCCGCTCGTCCTTTCCAGTCATTACAAGTTTTGAATATGTCTTAAGCGAGTGAACATTGAATGAATGCTGCTTCGAAAAGGACCTGACTCATATAGGAAAAACAATGAAAACAAATATACATATTGTGCATTCTGACAAATCGCTTTGTCTAAAAGTTTTGTCGGTTGGAGGATAAAGTAAAAAATTGAGTCCGACAACAATTTTTTTCTTTCAAATTGCCAATTCCACCAAGGTAGACAATATCACTGGGCATAACCACATCGTCTAGCTAAACATCCATATTCACGTTTTTCACAATCCTGATAACATTATCATACGTTGAATAAAAAAGAATGAACTCATTAAACAAATTCGTTCGTACGTGAAATCAGTTGATAATCATAAATAAAACAAAATCACCGGGCATAACCGCATCATCCGACCTAACCTCCACATTCACAAATATCTTAATTTCGCGCCCAAATCCAGAAATTAATCGCGTACAAGTATCCAGAATTATTAATCCGACGTGATTGATGAAATCAGCAGTAGATCAATCCTGCTAACATTATTGAACGTTAAATAAAAAATGCACTCATGAAAAAAATATCGTTCGTACGAAATCAACCAATACAAAAAAGTTATTGGAAACACCACTTAGATCCGTTAGATTCGCCCCTGTTTGGAAACACCGCTTAGATCCGTTAGATCCGCCCCTGTCGTCAAAGCGGACGACTCGACATCGGAATGAAGTTAGGCTATGAAGAACGATGCGAGTATTGCCTAGCCAATCAGCGGGCTCGCTGGAGCTCTACTGTGGCCAGCATCGATATGGAAATTTCGAAAAAACGCGTTTTTTCAACATCTATTATCTTTACGAATTCACATCCGATCATAAATATTATGATTCATAAAACATCTGTGTGGTCAACGGAACCGATGTGCAAATATTCGTTTGTAGAAGATTAGTCGTTTGAGCAAACATTCGTGAATTAGGAATCGCTGTTTCGCGGGAACACGACGAAACACATAACTCCTGTTTTCAGCCGGGAGTTAAAAACAGGTAATGGATTTTAATCAATTTGCCGTCGTGTATAACGGAAGGGGGGTGGGGAGCGTCAGGGTTGTGATAACGCCCTGTAAAAAAAGTCACACGTAGATATACCAATTAAGAATAGATTTATGTGAATAAAGATTTTTTTCCCTGCTTAGGGGCAACTCGAAAAAAAAATTGCTGAATTAGTCTGAAAATCCCAAGTTACTAAAATGGGAAACAAAACGAGCTTACAGGCACGTCTTCGCATTAAACCACAGTGCTGGGGTTTTGCACATTTTGTTTTCATTCATTTCAAACGTATATGGGGGGTGCACTTGTCGAAATACAACAACACCCCAAATAAGGTCCATCCTAATGGCGCCACTATTTAATGCTTTTTTCGTATGGAACACCCCAAAATAAAAAAAAAAACAAAGATTAAATTTTTTGATATCTCACTTAGATTTCGAGTTATCGAACTTTTTGTGTTTTATTTTTGTCCGGATTTTTTTTTCTTATCTGGTTTCTTTGATGCACTTTTTGTATGGAACACCCGAAAATGAAAAGAAAAACAAAAATAAAATGTAGAAAATAAATAACCAATAACCCTAAATTCTCGAGTACCCAAATAACCCCGAGTACCACAATAACCTAAATAAAGAATGACCTAAAAAAATACCCGAAATAACCAAAATAAAATTAAAAATTTTTATAAACTCCCGACTGCAAAAAAAACTCGGACGCGAAAAAAAAACAAAGCTCAACAAAATATATATCATAAAAAGTATATTGCAAGAAAATATTTTCAATAAAATAAATTCTAAAAGGATAAAATAATTCAAGGCATCTTCTTAATTGATTCATAGTTTAATTTATGATTGGTCATTTCGGTGAATTCAATATTTTGAATCGTAGTAATTTCTTTACTTCTCTCAATTCAGTCGGGACACGTCTTTTTTTGCATCGTTAAACATTCCTATTTCATATTATCTTTATGATTAATTAATGACGTCACCCGACTGAATTGCGAGAAGTAAATCAATTACTACGATTCAAAATGTTAAATTCACCGAAATGACCGATCATAAATCAAACTATGAATCAACTTAGAAGATGCCTTGAATATTTCATCCTTTTTAAATTTATTTTACTAAAAATATTTTTTATCACATCTTTTTTATGATATATATTTGTTAAGTTTTGTTTTTTTTTCGCGTCCGAGTTTTTTTTTGCAGTCAGTAGTTTTTAAAAAATTTTAATTTTTTTTTCTTTCCTTTTAAATTTATTAGGTTTTTTTATTTTTAAAAGTTTCTCCATCGATCTAAGATTATCGAACAACTACTTTTAATTTAATTTATTAATTTTAAATTGATAGAAACTCAGCGGTTGTACAAGAATGTAAATTCATTATCGAACAACTATTTTAATATGAGGAAACTCAATGAACCCCATCGATAAGATGCCTGACAGCGTTAATTTGAATTCGATTGGAACTCAGCAGTTGTACAAGAATGTAAATTCATTATCGAATGTCTAAGAAAACTCAATAAACCTCATAGATAAGATGTCTGACAGCGTTAATTCGAAATTGATTGAAACTCAGCGGATGTACAGGAATATTAATTCATTATCGAACACTTAAACATCGCCTGAAGAGGACTCAATTAACCTCATCGATAAGGATGTCTGACAGTATATACTTGGAAATTATTCAAACTCAGCGGTTATACATAAATGTAAACTCAAGATACCTGTGTTTCGCTGCGATTTGGAGGGGAAGCCACAACCGTTGAATTCCGGAAACAGCAAGTAGAAGAGAGTCATGTCAACGAGCATTTTAATTATCGGACAACTGATTTGAGAACTAGTTTTATTATTCACAACGATATTGGTTGTCCGTTCTTTCAATCTAAGTAATGATGAAAATTGTGGACTCGATGAATCCTATCGATAAGATTTTTTTGCAGTGTTAATTTTGTATTGATTAAAATTCAGAGGTTGTACAAAATAAATCTAAGGTTTTTTTCAGATTTATTTTGTACAACCTCTGAATTTCAATCAATACGAAATTAGCACTGCGAACAAATCTTATCGATGAGACTCATCGAGTCTACTATATTTATCATGACTTAGATTGAAAGAACAGATAACCTATATCGTTCTAAAAAATAAAAATATTTCTCAAAATAGTTGTTCGACAATTAAAATGCTCGTGGGACATGACTCTCTTCTACTTGCTGTTTCCAGAATTCGACGGTTGTGGCTTCCCCTCTAAATCGCAGCAAAACACAGGTATCTTGAGTTTACATTTATGTATAACCGCTGAGTTTGAATAATTTCCAAGTATATAAGGTAAACGGCCCAGTTACTGACACTTTGAGAGAAGCGGTGTCGGATTTTGACTATTCATTGACGCGTGAAATAGCTAAAATGAAAAGTAAAGGTTTTAACACGTGCGTTAAGGCCTCCTGAATGAGATTTACCTATAAACAAGTGAAATAATTAATATTCATTAATATAATAGTTGTTTTAATATCGCTTCTCTGCTGCCGGGGTTTCTGACACTAGAGAAACATCCATGTCGTAGTTTCTGACACCTACGTGTACCCGATTTATAACCCCCTTGGCGCAATTCATGACACCTATGCGTACTCACTTTCTGACCCTTCCGAATATCCCCATGAAAACGTTAAATTGAAATATATGTCATTTCACGGACACACATATATATTAGGGCGGCTTCAAAAAAAACTTTTTTTTTTTCTTCAACCAAAATACACTCACGCCAAAGTATCTTCCATCAAGAGAATTGTGTCCAAAGATGAGCCCGATCGGAATATTTTTAGGGGTCGCGCAAGATTTTTCTAGTTTTCCCATTTGATTAACATGGGAAGGGCGTCAAGGTCCCATTCAAAAAATCGTAGCTCCGCCAATTTTATAGGTACGTTGATCTGGTTAGTTTCATTTGAAAGCGCTTGAAAAACTGCTTAAAATGACGTGCGGACCTTTGTGATCCAATTGCAACTTCCGTCGATAATTTCATTTTTTCATAAATATGTTTTTCTTTTCCGGTACAGACATACCGAGTGTCGCATTTTTATTTATACTTCAGGTTTCCACGAAAAAAAAGAGTCCAATCGAATAGAAGTTTAATTAGGATTTGAAGGAGGACATCCAAAAAAATAAATTTTCCAAAAATTCCAAAATGGCAGCGCTATGGTAGACAACATATTGGTTTTAAATGGAAACCATGTGTTTAAAAAATCTTAAAAATAATTCTCGTCAATACTTACAACTTTTGCATGAGTCATTTTTGGCTCCATAGAATACCGCGCGGAATTAAGCCCAATCGGACTATTTTAAGGGGTCGCCTCAGTAAAGTAATAAGGACAGTTCTGATCCACTCACCACGGTGGCCTGCCTTGCGACGGTCGGTAAGGTAGATTTCTCTTTGACCAACGGTGGGTTTGTGTCTGATCCCTCTTGTACCGACGGTTGAGCTCTCTCTTACCGACAGTGCAGGTTATTTAGGTTATCGATAGTGCCGGTTATTTAGGTTATTTAGGGGTCTCGAAGATTGATCGTAAGGATGGTGGGTTTGAGGTTATGTTTTTAGAGAGGCGGGTTCTGGCCCACTTGCCACGGTGACCTGCCTTGAGCCGGTCGGTAAGGTAGATTTCTCTTCGGCGTTATCTGCCAATCCGGTAGATGGCGTTGTCAATCGATTTACCCGCTGCTCGATCCCGCTCAATTGAGTGTTCTACCTTACCGACGGCAGTCTCAGATGGCGTTATCTGCCAATCCGGTAGATGGCGTTGTCAATCTATTTACCCGCTGCTCGATCCCGCTCAATATTTACCGACAGCAGCCTCAGATGGCGTTGCCAAGTCTCGCTGCCAATCCGGTAGATGGCGTTGTCTGCTAATCGATTTACCCGCTGCTCGATCCCGCTCAATATTTACCGACAGCAGCCTCAGATAGCGTTATCTGCCAATCCGGTAGATGGCGTTGTCTGCTATAGTCAATCTACCTCTTACCCCGCCATCTGTTGATCGAACGTTGGACGATGAGCGTTCTACTTTACCGATCGAACGATGGACGATGCGCGTTCTACTTTATTGCTCGAACGATGAGCGTTATACTTTACCGACAGCATGTGACGCACAAACCCTGTTTGCGCGCGGGAAAATTCAATTGCGATTGTTACGGACGTTCCGCTGTAAAGAGCAAAGCTCACCTCGTGCAAGAAAAGGTTATTTGAAATAAAATTACAAGACGTAACGCAGATATGAATTAAGAAATTTGGATGCTTTATTCTATCGTACAAAAATGTTAAATGTTTGAGAGCAAAAATGAAGTCTAGAACCACTCCGCGCGACTCGTCTCAAGGATCTGGTTGATATCTTTACGTTTGGAAAAATCTTTACTGATTGTAAATAGGGTGGTCATCGAGGTTACGCCCCTAACACCCAAAATTAGCCAATCAATCCCTAGTCCAGCCCGCTGCATCACGTTACGTCGCCCCCGCCTTTCTATAAGAGTGAGGCTCTATGGGTACGCGTAATTTATGCGTTGCAACGCGCCAGCCCTTAGGAGTTGAGGCTCGTAGGCCACCCGCGATATGGGTGACCCTTTTAAAGTGCGCCTGGCGACGACATGTCGCTGATCGACTTTTCCGAGAAGTTACTTTAAATAAATTCTTCTCTTGAAGGGTTCTCTTTTGTTAGCGGAGCGTCTGGAAGAGAGCTCTGGTTTCTTTCGAATTTTACTGCGTGGTCCTTTTGAATTTAAGCTATGGGATACATTTTAAGTGAGATAACGGACCAGTCCAGAGAGTACAATCATAAATTACAAGACGAAATATATTTCTTGGAACACGCTGCATGTGCCCAGCGTCATGGTACATGGTTCGTTAATATGTCAATAGCGTAGGTATATTATTCTAACATTTATTCATTCAATCTGTATACTTATGATTAGGTTAAGGTATAGTCAGCGCGCCTTTGTGATAAATTGGTCTCTCTCTCTTTTAAATAAGCCCGCGCTTGGCTATACTCGGTGCTGTTCTCGCGGCGCGTTCGCGAACCGCGTATTAGAATCCGTTACACTTCCCCCCTTAGCGAAAAAGGCGCTTCATATAAAGCGGCTTTTTAATGTACGCGGAATTATTTAAACGGTGAGTTTTTACGTGTTTTCAAATCTAAGGCACGCGTGTTTGAGCTTATTAACGTGAACAACTTTTGTACTGTTTGGTCCGATTTGTAATTCGACGTTGAGATCGTTAAATATTTTGTTTATAACGTACGGCCCGGTGTAATGGTCCTCGAATTTGTCGTTCCGCGGTTCTTTCAAAAGGTATACGCTTTGACCTACAGCGAAATTGCGCTCATTCAATTTTCGATCATAAAATTTCTTACATCGTCGTTTCGCTGCTTCCAGACGAGCGACGACCATTGATTCGGTTTCGATCAACCGATTCAACGTTTCGTCAACAACTTGGATAAATGTTCGCGGAACCTTTTCATCAGCGAATTCGGAGGGTAAACGGGCCTTGCGTCCAAAAACGACTTCGTGCGGTGTCACCCCCGTTGATTCATGAACTGATGTATTAAACGAAAAGATACTGTAAGATAACCAAAGGTCCCAGTTAGTCTTTTCGCAGTAGTGGCAAAGGTATTCGATAAAAGTGTGGTGGCTTCGTTCGAGGGCTCCGAGTGACTGAGGATGGAAAGCGGTTGACTTGTATTGGCGAATTTTAAATATTTTGGCAAAATTTTTCATAATATTACTAAGAAATTGACTTCCTTGGTCCGTTTGTATGGATTCTGGGCAACCGAAATAGCAGATAAAATTGTCGGCTATAGCGAGTGCTATGGTGGGAGCCTTGATGTTGGTTAAAGGGATTGCGCCTGAATATTTACTAAGGCAGTCTTGCCAGGTAAGTATATAGCGATTTCCGACGTCGGTTACTGGTAGTGGACCGACGATATCTATCTGAAGTTTTTCGAAAACTCTAGTCGGTGTATCCGTGATTAACATTGGCTGTTTTGTTTTTTCACGGACTAATTTTTTCTTTTGACACGACTCACATGATCTGATGTAGCTGTGAACATCATCTCTCATTCGGGGCCAGAAAAACCTTTCGCGAATTCTTTCGAATGTTTTGGTTTCGCCTTTATGCCCTCCAACAGTGGAATCGTGACATTCTCGAATTATTTGCATTCGGTCTGATTCTACGGGGATTTCTACTTCTCCGGTACACACCGTAATTGCGTACTTTTCGCTCGAAAAATAGGCTTTAAAGACTCTCTCGATCGCGCTCCAAGGGGCTTTATCAAAACCATTTCCTTCCCTGGACAAACTGAAGGAGTAAAATTTCATTGCTTGCATCGCATCGTGCAATGTCTCTATGGCTGACTCGAAATTTCTTAAGTAAAATTTATCATCAAATTTTTCTTTTACAAATAAATGGAAAATATGTTGTCTTTCTCGTCTCGTGTATATTACTTGTCCCAACGTAGGATTTTCGACTTTTAGATCTTCTAATTTAAACATTGAGTTATTAAGCAATTCCCGTCCAACGGGTGTAGTGAGAATACAGTCACATGAAATAAAGTTCAATAAATGATCTTTGCGGATCCAAAGCTTGTCTCTACTTATACGAAATAGTGTTCTTCTCTCAGTATTTGCAGAATTATCGATTTCCACAGGCAATACCATTGCGTTTTTGCCACTTTCTAAGCAGATTCTTTTACTTGGTCGATCGACCTCATCAATTAGTCTGTTACTCGTTAATACTTTTAATCCCCTGATTTCGAGCTGTTCGTCTTCGCTCAATTCCTCACTATTGTCAGAATCTGTATCGCGATTCATTTCAACTGAGCAACCCTTTCTGGTTCTCGTATCATTTTCATCATACATCATTTCATTTCCATTTACCATTTCATTTTCATTTATCATTTCATTTCCATTTACCATTTCATTTTCATTTATCATTTCATTTCCATCTACCATTTCATTTTCATTTATCATTTCATTTCCATCTAACGCCTTGGTCTGGCACACCCCCCTTATGTCCTTCGTTTGCTCAACATTTTTCTCTAACGCCTTGGTCTGGCACACCCCCCTTATGTCTTTCGTTTGCTCAACATTTTTCTCTAACGCCTTGGTCTGGCACACCCCCCCTTATGTCTTTCGTTTGCTCAACATTTTTCCCTAACGCCTTGGTCTGGCACTCATTTCCATTTACCGCCTGGTATGGCACTCATTTCCATTTACCGCCTGGTATGGCACTCATTTCCATTTACCGCCTGGTATGGCACTCATTTCCATTTACCGCCTGGTATGGCACTCATTTTCATTTACTGCCTGGTATGGCACACCTTTCCATTTACTGCCTGGTATGGCACACCCCCCTCTTATCTTTTGTTTCGTATCTGAATCAGTTTCGTTAAGTCTGCTTAGAAAAACTCTCTCTCTATGGGATATTCGTGATAAGGATCATCTCTTTCCGCTGAGTAATCGTCGTCTGGTACACGAGTATGCACACTCGGAACCTGGCGGCCATTATTCGCATCAGGGATGGGTGTTAGTTCGTGCGTTGGATTTCGAGAGAGGGCGTCCGCATTAGCATTTACTTTGCCTGGTTTATACTGAATTTCATGCTCATATTCTTGCAACTTTATTTTCCAGCGAGCGAGTCTAGAACTTATTGTAGGGTCCTTCAGCTGATGGAGCCAGGTTAGGGAGCGATGGTCGGTCACGAGAGTGAATTTTCGGCCGTACAGGTAAGGTCTAAAATGAGTAACGGCGAATACTATCGCCAATAGTTCTTTTTCGGTTGTCGTGTAATTTATCTCGGCACCTGATAACGTACGCGACGCATAAGCAATCGGCAGGTCTTTACCGATGGGGCCTTGGCTGAGGACGGCTCCCAGTGCGAAGTCAGATGCGTCGGTCGTAACTGCAAATGGTCGCGTGAAATCGGGGTATTGTAGAAGGGGCTCTGCACAAAGGATATCTTTCAGTTTTTGAAAAGCGTCACTTGCTGCAGCGTCCCATGTAAAGGGAATATCCTTTTTCAAAAGTCTCGTCAGACTCTTGGCTATGGTGGCAAAACCAGGTATGAATCTTCGGTAATAACCGGCTAAACCTAGAAATTGTTTTATATTCTTTCGACCCTTCGGTTGAGGAAATAAACGGACTGCTTCAACCTTCTTGGGGTCGGGTTTTACCCCGTTCTCGGTGATCACGTGTCCGAGGTAACCTATTTCTTTACGTAGAAATTTACACTTGTCTGGTTGCAGTACCAGCCCTGCAGTTTTAAGCCTTCCCAATAATTTTTCTAACTTTATTTTATGTTCGTTAAGGGAGCGAGCATAGACGACGATGTCGTCCATGTAAACAAGGAGTTCTATTCCTTGCAAGCCCGAGAGAACTTTGTCCATCAGTCTCTGGAAGGTTGCGGGAGCGTTTTTTAGTCCGAAAGGCATACGGTTGAACTCGAAATGTCCGTAGGGGGTAGAGAACGCTGTTTTATGGCGGTCTACGTGGTCGACTTCGATCTGGTGAAAGCCGGAGGCAAGGTCTAATACCGAAAAATACTTCGCACCACCTAACTCGTCAAGAATGTCGGTAATGTTGGGGAGCGGGTATGCATCTGCAACTGTTTTTTCGTTTAGCGCGCGATAATCTGTTACCATGCGCCAACGCTTATTCCCTTTGGAACCAGCTTTTTTGGGTACAACCCATACTGGTGAGTTGTACGCGGAATCAGAAGATGAAATAGCCCCATTCTTTAAAAGATCCGCGGTTTGTTCTAGAATCACGTCCTTGTGTACGGGAGGATAGCGATACGCTTTTATATTTACCGGTCTATCGTCTGTTGTTGTTATTTTATGTTTAAAAACCGAGGTGCTTCCCAATTGATCGCCATCTAAATGAAATTGAAAGGGAAATTTCGATAACGAAGCTATTATTTCATACCTCTCCTGTTTATTTAAGTCTGCAATATCGAGGACAGATAGTAAACGTTCTAGCCGTTCTTTGTTCGCATGTGGAGGTCCTTCGTTCGGAACCGCCGTTTTTACGGTTCGTGGGGAAGGTTTTACAATACTACATTCTTCTAACTCGACAGAGGGTACGACAAGTTGAACATCCCGTGTTGTGGTATTAATACAGAAGACTTTTACCAAACCATTCTCGTGTTTCACAAGTGTTTCACCGAGATAAATACCGGGTCCTGTGGCAACACGTCGTAAGAGCCCTTCCCGCACATTTGGATTTGCCACGACTAACGTCACAAGTTGCTTAGTTCGTGCAGCTATTTTGAATGTAACACACCGGTGAGTCGAATGGAAGGGGAATTCGCCGAGGTCGTGAATTAATTTTCCCCTTTTTAAATCTATAACACCGTCTTTCAAAAACGGCATGCCAAGCATACCGCCTTCTTCGATTGGAAAACTATTTGGCACTAACTGGAAATGATAATTTCGATTTTTAATTGTTAATACTACCTCCCCTAGAGTTTTTCTTCCTTGTTCATTTATACCAAAAATATGATAATTGATTTGCGGATTGATGTCGGTGTTCGGATGAACCCCCTTACTTTTAATGAGATTTAATTCAGCTCCTGTGTCTACAATAATTTTCCATGAACCATTCTTCAGGTTCCCGCTTTGGATGGTCACGATAGGCGAATTCTCCGTACCCTTGGTTTTTAATTTTAATATTACCCTTTTAATTGGTGCATTATCTCCATCGAGCTTGACGTCGCACCATTCTGTCGAACTGTTTATTCGTTTAAATTATCCGAATTTACCTGGCGTTTAGCTTCTACGGTCGCGAGACGTTTGCGGCAGTTTTCGTATGAATGGTTAAATTTCTTACAATATTTGCAAGCGCGACTCATATTTTCTTTATTGTATTTATGAGGGCAGTTTTTCGCCGAGTGTTCGCTACTAGCGCAAATAAGGCAGATTGTCGAGGCGGTTTGACGTTGGGCATTCGTGCAATCCCGGGCATAATGCCCTACCTGCTGGCAGGCATAACATGTCACGGTTCGAACCTGTGCAGGCCGGAGACACCCGCGCTCGTGATGTTAGAGGAAATTCGCGAAAAATGTCTCTTGCCTGGATACTCAATAATATAATTCTTACCGCCGTTCTCATTATTTCGCGGATCTCGTCGTTTTTCGATACAATGAAGCCCATCCTCGCGCTCTAATTCCCATTCTGCAATGCGAGCAGCATTCATTGCGTCCTGCAAGGTTTTGGGTCGTTCAACGCGGACTCGAAGGGCGAGCTCTTTCTTCAGGCCCATCACATAATTTTCACATGCCGTTTCGCGAGCAGATACAATCATACCAAATGCTACGGAGGGAGAATTCTTTTCCTCTATCGCTTCGATGATTTTCTTTAATATTTCATTTACCCGAACGCCGTAGTCTATCGCGGGTTCATTATTTCTTTGAGCGACAGTCGCAAGCATTGAATTTAAGTGACTTATGTTACGGTGTTCGGTGAACGTTCTTTTAAGATGTTGCAGGAGATCTTCTAAAGTTTTAATATCGCGATCTTGCAGTGAATCCTCAGCAGTTTCGACTATCCGAGTTCTTATCATCCAGAAAAGATGATCCCTTTCACATGGATTTATTGAGTCATGGGCGAACAAACAACCGCGAATAAATTTCGACACAGGTATGTTGTACCCGTCGAACGTTTTTGGGACGAACTCAAGCGCGGCTTTGAATGATACGTATGACGAAAGTTCTCGCGCGCAGGAGAGGAGCGTAGCTCCAGTCCGAAGCCCTGTCATTTCCTCGTCTGGAGCGCGTGGACGCATTACCACTGAGCGTGATACATTTTCGGAAATCCGCGCGTAATTATGTAAGGGGTCTGATGAACGGGTTTCATCAGCCGAACGATCTCCCGATAATTCCCCGGTCGCGTTAGTTGAATCGTGTTGCTCCATCGCAGGAGTTTCTATGACGCTAATTTCGCGATCAACGAGGACCGGTTCGGGTACGACGCCTATTCCGTCCATAACTCAATCACCGCGTTATTTTCGTTTATCGTAAATTTTACCGATTCTAAACGAGAGACCAATTTTTACAAAAATTCAAGGCGGCTGACTTACCAGTTGGACGTTCTTGACGATTGGCAAACTCGTTGTTTATTTAATTATTGTTTTAAGTTCTTTTCACTATGAGTCCATACAGTCCTTTAGATTATTCACACAATAATTTAACACAAAAATTTTATGGAGCCTCTTCGGTATCCCGTCGTCCCACGATGTTCCTGTTTCTCCGTGCAGGTCCTTGGTTGCGTCGGTAACCGTTCTCCTTGGCGATGATGTCCGTGTCCGAAGATGATCTCGTCCGTCGTTGCGCCTACGGTGAGCAAGGGGTGCCGCTAAGTATTCCCGTGGCCCTCGCACCGTTTTAGCCTCGGTAGATTTAACTTCTACCCTCCGTCCTTTTGGGTAAACCACGGGGGAAACCCCGCAAGGAAAGGCTATGGCGATGTTGAAAAGTCAGCACTCTACTGGGTAGAACACACGTGCTTCTTTCTCGGCCGCAGAACCACTGTATAGAGCTACTCGGTCCACCCAAACAGATGATAACGCGAGCCTCGAAATACCGCAATCGTGCGTTTGGATTAATTTGGTCGAGTGTGAATTTCACTGGGTCAAAAGTTCTTTCACGCGCACAATTCGGAAAATTTCAATTCAAAGCTTTCAAATGTTTCCTCAAAAATAATGAAATCACTGAGAATTAAATAAACTTCACTCGCGACAAGTTAGCGGAATCCCACCGCTGTCACCAAAAATAGTTTATGTGACGCACAAACCCTGTTTGCGCGCGGGAAAATTCAATTGCGATTGTTACGGACGTTCCGCTGTAAAGAGCAAAGCTCACCTCGTGCGAGAAAAGGTTATTTGAAATAAAATTACAAGACGTAACGCAGATATGAATTAAGAAATTTGGATGCTTTATTCTATCGTACAAAAATGTTAAATGTTTGAGAGCAAAAATGAAGTCTAGAACCACTCCGCGCGACTCGTCTCAAGGATCTGGTTGATATCTTTACGTTTGGAAAAATCTTTACTGATTGTAAATAGGGTGGTCATCGAGGTTACGCCCCTAACACCCAAAATTAGCCAATCAATCCCTAGTCCAGCCCGCTGCATCACGTTACGTCGCCCCCGCCTTTCTATAAGAGTGAGGCTCTATGGGTACGCGTAATTTATGCGTTGCAACGCGCCAGCCCTTAGGAGTTGAGGCTCGTAGGCCACCCGCGATATGGGTGACCCTTTTAAAGTGCGCCTGGCGACGGCATGTCGCTGATCGACTTTTCCGAGAAGTTACTTTAAATAAATTCTTCTCTTGAAGGGTTCTCTTTTGTTAGCGGAGCGTCTGGAAGAGAGCTCTGGTTTCTTTCGAATTTTACTGCGTGGTCCTTTTGAATTTAAGCTATGGGATACATTTTAAGTGAGATAACGGACCAGTCCAGAGAGTACAATCATAAATTACAAGACGAAATATATTTCTTGGAACACGCTGCATGTGCCCAGCGTCATGGTACATGGTTCGTTAATATGTCAATAGCGTAGGTATATTATTCTAACATTTATTCATTCAATCTGTATACTTATGATTAGGTTAAGGTATAGTCAGCGCGCCTTTGTGATAAATTGGTCTCTCTCTCTTTTAAATAAGCCCGCGCTTGGCTATACTCGGTGCTGTTCTCGCGGCGCGTTCGCGAACCGCGTATTAGAATCCGTTACAAGCAGCCTCTTGCCCCGCCATCTGTTATCAAGAATCGAACCCTGAACATTCCTCTTACCTATAGCTGATCACCGACATCTTACTATTTAGGTTATCGATAGTGCCGGTTATTTAGGTTATTTAGGGGTCTCGAAGATTGATCGTAAGGATATTAAGGTGGGTTTGAGGTTATGTTTTTAGAGAGGCGGGTTCTGATCCACTTACCACGGTGACCTGCCTTGCGACGGTCGGTAAGGTAGATTTCTCTTTGACCAACGGTGGGTTTGTGTCTGATCCCTCTTGTACCGACGGTTGAGCTCTCTCTTACCGACAGTGCAGGTTATTTAGGTTATCGATAGTGCCGGTTATTTAGGTTATTTAGGGGTCTCGAAGATTGATCGTAAGGATATTAAGGTGGGTTTGAGGTTATGTTTTTAGAGAGGCAGGCTCTGGCCCACTTGCCACGGTGACCTGCCTTGAGCCTAGTCGGTAAGGTAGATTTCTCTTTGGCGTTATCTGCCAATCCGGTAGATGGCGTTGTCAATCGATTTACCCGCTGCTCGATCCCGCTCAATTGAGTGTTCTACCTTACCGACGGCAGTCTCAGATGGCGTTATCTACCAATCCGGTAGATGGGATGGCGTTGTCAATCGATTTATCCACTGCTCGATCCCGCTCAATATTTACCGACAGTATTTGCCAAGTCTCGCTGCCAATCCGGTAGATGGCGTTGTCTGCTATAGTCAATCTATTTACCCACTGCTCGATCCCGCTGAGTGAATTATGGAAAAAAATCCGATATCTCAAAGTTTGAAAAAATTCGCGGAAGAACAGCATCGAAATTTTCCCCCTCCTTCTCATACGAATAATCAGATCAGCGGAAGTACACCTTATTACGGAAAAGTTAATCCTCAACGATATGGTTTCATAAGCTATGGTTTTAAGCCTAAAAAATAGCATAAACATCGTTCTTCGTGGAAGAAATATCTGTTACGAACATCGATGGAGCGACGCTTTCTCGAACCTTGTATTACGAGTCGATAACGAATAATTTTCAAAAATCGAACGAGGAACGTTTCAGACAGCTGATCACTGACATCTTGCGGCGCTCTCTTGAACCTGGCAGAGCAATCTTACAGCCCACCATCTGACGCCCTCCTGCCTAACAGTGCTTCGGCGTTTGAAAAATCATGGATTTGAGAATTGTCGCGGTACTCTGATCTTATAATTAAATTTTGGTAGCGGCTAGATGAATGCGTTCGGCCGAACGCGTTCATGTGTGACGTCATCGATGATAAGGAAGAAAGATCAATCGGCGGCAAGATCACGTTTCACGGACCTCAAACATCCGGGTGAACCCGTTGAATCTCTTTCTGTAGAGTTTGCATTATAAGTGACAATTCTTGGAATTAACTTCTCAGAAACTAATCTTATAATTAATTTTTCGTGGCGGTGAGATAAATACGTTCGGCTGAACGCGTTCATGTGTCACGTCATCGATGATGAGGAAGCAAGATGAATCGGCGGTGAGATCACGTTTCACGGACCTCAAACATCCGGGGGGACCCGTTGAATCTCTCTCTGTAGAGTTTGCACGATGAGTCACAATTCTTGGAAATTAACTTCTCAGGAAAATGCGGTATCCCTTTGAAAGAGTTTGCACGTGCAACGATTTTCGGTTACGCTGCTCTCCCCTCTCCTATTTCTTTCCTCTCTTTCAAGACTGAGCTTATAGTTGGGGGAGGAGCCAGCTTGGTACCATGATATAACCGGCTTGATTTGAATCACACGAACTAAAATCGGGATGCCAGATAGACGCATCGAGCTTAAAGAACGAATTGAATTGCTTTTGCGAAACATCGACGAAGTGAAAAACCTCATAAGAACGAGATCGGACATACGATTTGTGCAAGAAAATTTTGTGAATCTTCAATTGCAAGACAATGGATCTATCATCCCTCAACGAGGCGAGCAATGTCAAGCAATTTCTTCCAACGAGGAAGCTGCGAGATATGGAACCGGAGAAACAACATCTTGTCAGCAATCTCAAGACCGTTCGAACTAAATATGGTGAGAGGATTCTCGTCGAAATAGCCAATGAATACGTCGTTTTCCTGCCAGAGAGGATCTTCCGTGTTTTCGAGGCTGATGAAAATCTACTGAAGAGGACAGTGAAAACCGCCAAAGACGGTCATCTGTCATTGGTTTTCCATGGTGGAAAATACAACAGTCTCGAATTCCAAGCCGTTTGATCTTGGACACACATCGATATCGTGATGTAACGAACTGTAGTAACATCAGTGACTATCGTATTCGCTATCGATTTTGTGAAAATATTATTATATTTTGTGCGGAGGAGGAGGAGATTTTCAAATAAAAAATCATTTTTACCAGTAACATGTTATTTATTTCAAAAGAACGTTGTATTCACAGCATGATACCCGCTAAGCCAATTTTTCAACGATTGTACATTTCTCGTAGCACAATGAAATTCAGAGATATCGGGATGATAAGGACATGGGGTAAAAGATGAAATTGTTGGTAGTTTTCGTAGTGAAGGACACTCGAGCGTTTCCAAGTCAACGATGGACGATGCTGATGATTCATCCATGATGCTGGTCAACCATGTTTTTTTCTCCAAGCCTTTTACGTAAATGGTTCGAGTAGGTTTCAAGATGGCTTTGATTATATTTGTAGCTGCTCCGTAGGGTAATTCTCCCGACTCCCAAGACCATCCGGGGAAATTTCGCTCGAGCCATGAATTTATTTTTTGATATTCCACTGGTAATCCTGTCCATGCGCACGGTGGTGCGAAGAAGAACGTCGTGGGCTGAGCCGCTTTCTCGTCGCTGGCTGGTATTACAGCAATTTCTTTCAGCACAAACGCATCAATCGGCTGCTTAAACCCCTGAATATCCACAATCAAGTCCATGTCGAACGGGCAACTGACGCGAGTCATTTTATAAAGCTGACTCTTATACCACTCTTCTTACCCCACCACTGATTGGATTATATTCTACTATTCGATCATGCAAAATCAAACAGTATGCGGATGTTTCAGCCGGGAAATTATTCTTTGATTCAAATTCTACACGAACATCGACTGGGCCAGTTTTCAATGAATCATTTTGCCTTGAGCAGTCAATTACAATTAACGGGGCATATTGCAAGAAATCTCTCTTGTTCAATAATGGTTCAGTTTTCTTATTGTAATAAGCAGATTGAAAATTCGCATACATCTCATAGAGCAAAGCATACTGATTTTGATCGATATTGAGATTCAGGCTACCATAGGGATAGCTTTGTGAATTCAAGTACAGTTTCACATCACTAATTTTACAATGATCAAAATGGCTTGCATTCTTTTCCATCTTGTTTTTTCTGGCCGTTTGAAATCCCAGAATTACAAATCGAGGTTTTTCTAGCTGCGAAGACGTCTTGACTGTCCACACGTGTCTCGTGGTATTCGGGAGTAGCGGATACTCGTATAATTCCCAAGTTCGAAAACTTATTGGAATTGCAACATCTTTAGCAATAAAATTCAGTAGCTCGATTTTCCTTTGATCTGAAATTGTTACATATGGCAAAAGCCATTCCACCTTATGTATGATAATTTTGAATTCTTCAGCAGCTGTCTGTATGATTGCATTCACATCACTTTTCGATCGAGACAAAATTAACTCATGTTTAGCATTGATGACAATCTTCTGATAATCTTCGGCAAATCCGAACATTAAGCTGAGAGGTATGCATACGTCAAAGTAACCATCGCTAGTCAACTTTATACTTTCTTCAACGTCTAGCCATCCTGTATTTTCCATCAATGATTTTTCACTGGGATTTCGAGATACATAACCTTTCATTAAACTCGTTAGACCAACATTTTTGTTTCGATCGATTTCTATACCGTTAAGTTCATATCGCACTTCTTCGAACATATGACAGATAGCATTGTTGACAAGACTCGTTGCAGCAGTGGCAACATCTTCTGCGGCTTTCACGATTCTTCCTCTTATGTGCAGCGAGCTCTTGCTAGGTAATACGCTGAGATCTTGATGCTGCACAGCTATTCTTATTTCATCACTGTTATTGAAAGTTGATGATGCATAAGGCTGATGAGCATGAATTTCATAGTGTACTATAGATTCATCAAAAACAATGGGCGTATGAATATTTATCGCTTCCTCTTCCATTGTATGCAGCAGAAGATACAAAGTATTTCAAGTCGGTTTACAATTTTTTTCCTCCTAGTTTGATTTTTAATCCTAGGTTTTCAGAAACTGAGTGTTCTGATGTGTTAACACCTTGAGAGTAGGCCGTCGACTGATTTGGTTCACGCATTGTGGCTTATTATAATTAATGCGTTTGGCATTGAAAACGATACCCATTCTGATCAAGCTGATTTTATGTGTAGTCGTACTGTTATAACTTCTCCGCGGAAATTAACTAAATCACCATCTTGATCCACTATTCGCAATTGAATGTGATCAATTGTCTTGCCAATAATTGGTAAATAAATTACGTGTGATGGGACTTCAATGATTTTATATCCAGGTGGTACTGATGGAAAGAATTCATGGATCGTATGTACTTTGCGCTCGTTGATGTATGCTCCGGTCGTGAGATTACATTCGACTCGTAAAGCGTTCACTTTCAGAATGGCTACAGGAAGATCAGACTCGTGGTTTTTATTAGCTTTCAAAATACGTCGGGTGAATCCTAGTAACCTTCCAACGGAGTCATCGGGTGTAAAATCTATGTCACGATTACACGTAATTTGGCTGCGCAAAGTATTATTATTTGGTTTGATTTCGATAACAGCTTTTTTATCGGCCAACACTTGCTTCACATAATTCTCAATATCCTCCAATTCATAGCTACCGGTAGGCACACTTATAACCTCCGTACCAATGTGAATTTTATTGTTACCAACGTCTATGTTGGGAATGGAGTTGAACGTTAATAATTCCACAAGCCCTAGAGTATAGTTTTTATATGGAGAAAGTTCGATAGGCGGAAAATATTGAGCCTGGAGAACGGATGATGTTCCGGATATAGTCAAAGTCAAAGTATCATTCATGATGAGGGACTGATTGACAACTAAATTTGAACCATCATGATATAGGTTTATATAGAGAATATTTGTTTTTACGATTTAGTTGATTACAAAGAAATTTTAAGCACAAATGTCCACATTCTACCGCATCATAGTCTTGATACTGATTATAGTTGTAGTTAACGCTACCAACGCCCGCATAACCGATAAATTCCATTGGCGGTCGAAGATCCCCGAAACTATCAAAGTAAATTACTTGGTTATTAGTTTTTTTGTATGCCACCCAGTGCGTTCCCGGTCCATTATTATCATCGAGATTAATAATTGCCGATTCATCTTTGAATGGTCCGCTTTTGGGTAATTCATCTCGCATGAAAACTCCTCGGAAGTGTGGAATCTTCATAATTCTAGCATACTTTGATAGATCGGAATCGGTTAGGGGGCGACGTGGTAGCGTTACTTCACGTTTTTTGATTGCACATAAAGACCAAATCCTTTTTTATATGGTTTCAAATGTAATCCTTTACCCAATGCTATAGCTTCCATTGTTTTATTATGCCTCTTGTTTTCCTCTAAATCGCGCTTAGCTGCCTGAGCAGCGTTTACAGCTTTAGCTATGCTTGCTGCACCACCGGACAGAGCTCCAGCAGCGCTGAGACCCGCGAAAATAGGTACGAGAAATGGCAGAAATCCTCCTACTTTCTTTGGCACGGGTAGAATACGTGGTGTACGCAATTTACTTCTACCACCGGCTTTTTTAATCGCTGCTCGTGCACCCTTCAAAGCTGATTCGATGAGTACACGTGAATTATTGCTTTGAGTCATTGTTTTTTTAGCTGCTCCAATTATTTTTTTCAGTTCAACGCTGCTATCGGGTTTCTTCACTCCCATACCTAATTTCCTTTTAGTCTTCATAATTTTTGTGACGCCCCACGCTGCAGCTTTTTCACCGAAACTTGCGTCGCTGGCCGATACCCGTTTCCAAGCTTTCTCAGCTAAAACCTTGTCAGCCGCGTGTCGAGCTGCGATGTTTTCGCGATTTTTCGAGTATGCGATATCGTGTTCCTTGCAAGCGTTGTCCAGTGGATTGATACCCAAATCACCTCGAGCTAGACGTTCCGCTAGCTTCGTACCGGGTCCACAGTATTGATAGCCCGGCAAATGCAATTCAATGGGAAGTTTATTTATCAATCTGTTTACCAAACCCTTGCCACGCTTTTTTCTCTCTTTCATGCAACCATTCACGATCATAATCACACGAAGGTTGATTGACTACTGATCATTTTTATCTTATAAGTCCGTTATTATACAATTTCACGTCAGTCGTGAACATCATGAGGTTCGAGAAACAATCGGTTGATCTGCCCGTCATGAATTTTGATCGGTTCATGGGGCAACAAGATGAACGAAAAAAACATGGTCATTTATTACCGAATAGCGTTCGCGCACTGTTTTGTGGCCCATCGAATTGTGGAAAAACGAACGCCCTACTAACCCTCATAACTCATCCAAATGGATTGTGTTTTGAAAACGTTTACATTTATTCGAAATCGTTGAAACAACCGAAATATAGGCTACTGGAAAAATTACTACAACCCATCGATGGTGTTGAATTTTTTCCCTTTAATGAGCACGAAAACGTTGTGTCACCGAACGATGCGAAACCGAACTCCATTTTTGTTTTCGATGATGTAGCATGTGAGAAGCAGGATAATATCCGAGCTTATTTTTCTATGGGTAGACACGAAAACGTCGACTGTTTTTATCTTTGTCAAACGTACGCTCGTATCCCTAAACATCTCGTGCGGGATAATGCAAATTTATTGATATTATTCAAACAGGATGATATGAATCTCAAGCATGTATATAATGATCATGTGAATACCGATATGTCCTATGCTGAATTTAAGACTTTATGTTCATCTTGCTGGATCGATAAGTATGGGTTTCTCATGATCGACAAGGATTGTGATCTTGATAAGGGTAGATATCGAAAAGGATTCGACTGTTTCGTCCGTATCGAATAAGTATACGGCAACGAGAAGATTCCAAAGCAGTAGCACCTCCGACTTCGTTCGTGCAACATGAAGAGCGAAAATATTCGTAGAGAAAGCGATGTTTTACGTCAAATTGTGAAAGCCAGTGATGCAATTCGTAAAAAGCATCGAGCATTGAAGATCGGGCGAGAGGCTCATGAACATGCGATACACGAAGAATTCAAACCAATCGTTGATCCACTGGAAAAATTGGTTAATGTGTCATATGCGGCTAATGATCGCAATAAAACCCGAGTGAAAAAGGAAGAGGACGAAGGAGGAAGTGATATCAAAAATGAGTTAGTAGATCGAATGAAACATGAAAATCTGGATAACGGGAGTTATAGCGAACAGGGAAATTCGTCTCGAAATGAATCCTTTAAATCAGTATATGATGAGGAGTTCTTCACCGACGATGAGGATAAAATTAATGATCATGAAAAGATTGCTGCGCCAGTCGTTGAAGTAAATGAAAAGATTTCTGCGCCAACCGTTGAAGTGAATGAAAAGATTGCTGCGCCAACCGTTGAAGCAAATGAAATGATAAATAGATATCTTACGTTATTACGATCGGGGCAAAAGACTCTCCTAGATTGTTCGTATGGTGTGCGAAACCTAACCGGAGATAGGTTAATGATTGGTAATGCATCCATAAAATTTCAACCAGATTCCTTTTTTTATGTCGGTGATACAAAGTATGATAAAACTGTTGGACTTATCGAACTCTTGTTTAAAAACGAGCCCAATCGTTTGCTCATCAACTCGCAAGATTTAGAGAATTATAAAGCTATTGTTATCAGAACGAATGCTCATAAAAAGTATTATCGATCTGATGGGGTGATTCGAGGGAGTAACGGTTCAAAATTTGAACAATATATCGCAAAAATAATTGATGACCAATCACGCGTCGGTGGGGGCATGCCTCAATACAAAGTAGCGAAAAAAGATGCAAATTTTGATTATGTTTATTGGGATGATCCGAATGAGTTGGTAGACCGTCTCCGTCTGCTCCTGGCATCTCAAACAGCAGGCAATTCATCTCACTCGAATGAAATCATGTCGATTATCGAGGAATTACGCGAAGCTGGAATCATTTATTAAACCATGATGCATTTACAAGATGATCATTTGTAGGATGAGCGTCGATGTGTTCGGACGCCAGTTGGATAAGAGTGCGATTGTTAAAAACCGCGGATTTCCCGGTAATTTGAGCATTGGATTTAAATTAACGGAGAATGATCAGTATGACATGCAAAACAGAAAACTATGTAATGTGACCGATCCTGAACAACCGAGTGATGCAGCCACGCTGCATATATTACAAAAGAAGTTGCACGGCACTGTTAAATCTCTACGAAAAGAAATGAATGATAGTAATGAATTGTTGTCTCAGGGTCTCGAGACAATAGTACATAATATTATAAAAAATTTGAATGTTGAGCTTGAAACCATAAAAGATTTAGCCATTCGTAATTCTCACGCCATTTACAACGCTGATGCTCGATTACTCGCAATCGAAAATGAGCGAGCACAAAAAAACATTGGTGAACGAGCTGCATAAGCCTGCTCGCCGAAACTATCCTCGACGTTGTGTTAACATTCAGGGATTCGATGAGACTTGGCAAGCTGATCTCGTTGATATGTCAGCTTACGACCGTCAAAACAACAAATACAAGTATCTTTTGACAATTATCGATATATTCTCAAAATTTGCATGGGTCGTGCCAATAAAGAATAAGACCGGAGGTGAAACTACCGCTGCAATTAAGTCTATACTTACTCAAGGACGTGTACCATCGAAATTACACGTTGATAATGGCAAGGAATTTTACAATAAACATTTCCTGTCTCTCATGAAGAAATACAATATTCATATGTACTCAACATTCAGCAATATAAAAGCATCAATTTGCGAACGATTCAATCGTACATTGAAAAACAAAATGTGGAAACAGTTTAGCTTACGCGGAACTTATAAGTGGACGGACATTTTGGATGATTTAGTGCTATCTTATAACAACACGATCCATCGCACAATAAGCATGAAACCAAAAGATGTTTCAATCGAGAATGCTAAAAGTTTACTGCATCGAGTATACAAACAAGCGGAAATTATTCGTACAACGAAGAGAAAGTTCAATGTCGGTGATAAAGTTCGAATTAGCAAGTATAAGAATCAATTTGCTAAAGGGTATACCCCCAATTGGACAACTGAAATATTCACAATCACCGAAGTAGCGAAAACTAATCCTGTCACATATAAATTGAAAGATTATCAGGATGAATCGATTGCTGGTGGTTTCTACGAACAAGAGCTCCTTAGAGTCAAACATTCTGATATTTATTTAATTGAAAAAGTTTTGAAAAAACAATCAAACAGACTGTTTGTAAAGTGGCTAGGTTTCGATAATTCTCATAATTCCTGGATCAATAAATCGGACTTGTGAATCCAGTCAGTGGTGGGGGAAGAAGAGTGGCCTTATGACTCGAGTCAGTTGCCCGTTTGAGATGGACTTGATTGTGGATATTCAAGGGTTGAAGCAGGCTACTAATGATTTTGCGCTGGAAGAATTTGCTGTAATAGCAGTCAACGATGACAAAGCAGCTCAGCCCACAACGTTCCTCTTTGCACCGCCATGCGCACGGATGGGATTACCAGTGAAATATCGAGTTATGAATTCAGGACTCCAGCTAGATTTCCTTGGATTTTCTTGGACGTCGGGCGAGTTACCCTATGGAACAACTGATAAGATGATTAAAGCCATGTTGCAACCTGCCCGAACTATTTACGTGAAAGGATTGGAGAAAAAAATATGGTTGACCAGAATTATGGATGAATCATCCTCCATCGTTGACATGGAAACGCTCGAGTGCTCTTCACTGCGGAAACTACCAACAATTTCATCTTTCACCCGATTTCCTCTTCGTTCAAATATCCCCAAATTTAATTGTGCTACTGAAAATGTAAAATCGCTGAAGATTTGGCTTAACGAATATCATGCTCTATGTAAATACAATGTTCTCTTCAAATAATTTATTGTTTACAAATCATTTTTATGTATCCAACCCCCGAATCCCAACCATGAATGCACCACATCGTGTCGTTCTCAGGATAATAACGATTTTTCTTAAATATTTCAACAACGAGACTTGTTCGAACTTGTGAGAGTTTTGCAGGAAAAAGAAATATTAAAATGAAATAATGGTTTTATTCAATACATTGTATACATTTGAGACAGTTTTTTATCAAAGGGGGAGGTCCATCGAAATCATCGGCATCAATCATTTTCCCATAATGTTTCCGACAACGACGATAATTCATAATATCCTCATCCATTTGCATGATGTTGAGTAGACGATCCCAGGCATCTTCGATATCGTTGTATGCATACATGAGAATAAAATCTTTGGTCAAGCTAGCGATATCTTCTGTTTTCATGTTGCAAATGTTTCCCACAGCTCGAAGAATTTTCATTGATCTTTCGAAAGATGGTGGTGCGAAGAAATAATTTTCAAAGTACCATATCTTCATACGTAGCACATTTTCGAAAGCACAATTGTAATTCAATACTCCCTCGTGATGTGGAGAATTCGAGCATTCCGACACTGATGTTTTCAGCAATGCTGGGCAACCGAAATCTTCCAAGTCGATAATTGGTTTCGAGTTTCCAATAATCGTTCGAATCAATTGCTTCTTCTCCACCCCCTTGACGTAAATCACACGAGCATCTTCCGCAATATCATCGAACAATCGCTTGAGTTCACCGTATAACACATTGCAAACGTTCCATGGAATACCCTCATAATGATTCACGATCCACAAGTTGTCATTTTTATATTTGGTTGATAAACTATCCCAGTCGTATGACGGTTTGACTAGTTTACACCTAAACTCTGTGCAATCCCATGAACCATCAGAATACATTTTTAACACAGCAACCTGCTTCGCCACAAACTCACTGTTGGGTGCTTTGAACCCTTGCACATCCAAAATAATTTCAATATCTCGCATTGTGCGTTACTCGTGATAGTTCGCAATCAACTGATTCATTATCATTTGAAAATGGAGCAACAGCAGATTATTCGTTATCGACTCGTAATACAAGGTTCGAGAAAGCGTCGTAAGATGTCGGTGATCAGCTATAGGTAAGAGGAATGTTCAGGGTTCGATTTTTGATAACAGATGGCGGGGCAAGAGGCTGCTGTCGGTAAAGTATAACGCTTATCGTTCGAGCAATAAAGTAGAACGCGCATCGTCCATCGTTCGATGGGTAAAGTAGAACGCTCATCGTCCAACGTTCGATCAACAGATGGCGAGGTAAGAGGTAGATTGACTATAGCAGACAACGCCATCTACCGGATTGGCAGATAACGCTATCTGAGGCTGCTGTCGGTAAATATTGAGCGGGATCGAGCAGCGGGTAAATAGATTGACAACGCCATCTACCGGGTTGGCAGATAACGCCATCTGAGACTGCCGTCGGTAAGGTAAAACACTCAATTGAGCGGAATCGAGCAGCGGGTAAATCGATTGACAACGCCATCTACCGGATTGGCAGATAACGCCAAAGAGAAATCTACCTTACCGACCGGCTCAAGGCAGGTCACCGTGGCAAGTGGATCAGAACTGTCCTTATTACCCTACTCGCCTCGATTTTTTAAAATGTTTACATTTGAATAACACGGCGCAATAATTTCATTATCGAATGAACGTGAATCGATGAAAATGAGCTATAACAAGATAAATTACGAATGATTGCGTTGCAGTAGGGTCACCCGAAGTTACGAAAATCAAATAATAATATAAGAAGAGAGAATTAACAACATTTTATCACAGACGAATATTATTAATTTTAATGATTTTGTGGATTAAATTTTCTTCACTTAGATCATGATAATAATAACAACAACAACGAAAATAATAATAATAATAATAATAATAATAATAATTATTATTATTTTTATTATTTTTATAATATATGAGAGATTCCACGTGAAACCGGCCACTTCTGACCCGACCGGTGTTCGATTTGGATCAAATTTTTTTTCCTTAAAGAACATGCTGACGACAACATTTGACAATTTTTTTAGATTTTTGCCGGCATTATTTATTTAGTAATGAATTCTTGAAAATGTCGTCAGCCGATTTTTCAACTGCAAATATCTCCAAGGCAAGATATCCAAATTTAATGGCTCGCACGACAAAATATGCGGAATAAGGTCATCTTTTAGAAAAAAATATTAAAAATTTTTTCTACTGTTATATATGTATATTACTTTTTTTACATCTAAATTACTAAAATCGACTTTCTGAAAAAACACCATCGTTTTTTTTTTCGAAATTTTTTATCCAGATTCCTTGTCCGATTGTCGAAATTTTGAGCCCTGAGTGAGAGTGGCAAATTCATATTTACTATTTTTTCACGAATTTCAAAGTTTATTGAAATTGGAAAACTACAAACTTCAATGAATATTCCACGAGTGTAGATAACAATTGAAGTCAAAATCATTCATTTTCGAGTCAAGCAATTCGATTAATCAATTTATTCAGGTTCAAATGATCGTAAAAAATTTCGATTCGGCAGAAGATGAATATTTAGTTGTTTGCGATTTCGCGGAAAATGACGCGTTTCTCGTCCAAGATACCGCACCAGGATTTCACTGGAATAATAACTAAGCAACGATATTTCCGGTCGTGATTTACTCGAGACGGAATTCTCAATCACCGCAGCTTGGTAATATTATCGGACTGCAACCACCATAATGAAATAGCTGTCCACGTATACTGTAAAATTATTAGAAACTTTGCTAAGACACTATCGACGCCGACTAGAGTTTATTATTTTTCGGATGGTGCACCGCAGCAATTTGAAAATTATACTAACTTCGTCAACTTATATCACCATGAAGAAGATTTCAGGATTCAAACGGAGTGGCATTTTTTCACGACCACTCAAGGTAAAGGGCCGTTCGGAGGTGTGGGAGGAACGGTAAAAAGATTGGCAGCCCGAGCAAGTTTGCAATTACCATCGAATCAACAAATACCTACCCCGCACGAGTTCTTCGAATGGGCTTCAAGATCAATCACATTGCCAAATATAGAGGTCAAATTTTCACCTCAAGCGGATTATGAAGCAGCTGGCAAACAACTCAAATCACATTCTAGAGCGGCCAAACGGATACCAGAAACACAGAGAATACACCACATAATTCCAGAACCGAACAAAAGAGTTCACGTAAAAAATTATTCATCTTCTGCCGAATCGAAATCTTTTACGATAATTTAAACCTGAATAAATTGATTAATCGAATTGCTTGACTCGAAAATGAATGATTTTGACTTTAATTTTTATCTACACTCGTGGAATATTCATTGAAGTTTGTAGTTTTCCAATTTCGATAAGCTTTGAAATTCGTGAAAAAATAGTAAATATGAATTTGCCACTCTCACTCAGGGCTCAAAATTTCGACACTCGGACAAGGAATCTGGATAAAAAATTTCGAAAAAAAAAAACGATGGTGTTTTTTCAGAAAGTCGATTTTAGCAATTTAGATGTAAAAAAAGTAATATATATAACAGTAAAAAAAAATTTTAATATTTTTTTCTAAAAGATGACCTGATTCCGCATATTTTGACGTGCGAGCGATTAAATTTGGATATTTTGCCTTGGAGATATTTACAGTTGAAAAATCGGTTGACGACTTATTAAAAAATTCATAACTAAATAAATAATGCCGGCAAAAATTTAAAAAAATTGTCGAATGTTGTCGTCATCATGTTCTTTGAGGAAAAAAAATTTCATCGAAATCGAACACCGGTCGGGTCAGAAGTGGCCGGTTTCACGTGGAATCCCTCATATATAATAATAATAATAATAATAATAATAATAATAATAATTATTATTATTATAATTATAATAATAATAATAATAATAATAATAATAATAATTATTATTATTATTATTATTATATATATTATTAAACCAATAAAAATAATAATAATAATAATTATTATTATTATTATACTATATGGGGTATTCCT
>CAXAQZ010001352.1:132200-179904 GCA_963971145.1 Sussaba pulchella
CCCGGTTGTTAAGAATAAAAGCTATAACTTTCGAACGAAACGTCGGCCCAAGTCCAGCCGGGTCTCAAAATTTTTCTTTTCGTCCAAGGAATTTGAAAAAAAATCAATTTCAATAATTATGGGTACTTTTTTCTTCATGCAATTTTTTACTAATAAAATACGTATATTTACCGGTTTTTTATGACAAAAAAAGCTATAACTTTCGAACGAAACGTCGGCCCAAGTCCGGCCGGGTCTCAAAATTTTTCTTTTCGTCCAAGGAATTCGAAAAAAAATCAATTTGAATAATTAAGGGTACTTTTTTTTCATGCAAATTTTTACTCATAAAATACGTAAATTTACGGGTTTTTTGTGACAAAAAAATCTATAACTTCCGAACGAAGCGTCGGCCCAAAAAGTTCAAGGTGGCTAAATTTTCGTTTCTGTTCAAGGAATTAAAAAAAAATACATTTCAAAAATTAAGGGTATATTTTTTGTTGTATTTCATTTTTAATTTTGAATTGTTTATAAATAATTGTTGAATTTGTGCAACATTATCGTCAACGTTTTCAATGTATAAAGCGTTCAAAAACGAAAAAAAAAACACCTGTGGTTTTTTGAGTTATCACTAACCGTTGCTGAGATATATCGATTTGAATGACCGAATGTGGTCAATACTTCAAAAACTTCATTCGACTGTATTTCAAAAGTGGAGGCTCAAAATAAAAAACGCCGAAATAGGTGTCTCTTTATTTTGAACACATATTAATGAAAAAAATTGGGGGGCAAACATTTGGACCCAACTGTCCGAAGTTGCCGAAATTCCCAGGAATACCCCATATAGTATAATAATAATAATAATAATTATTATTATTATTTTTATTAATTAATAATAATAATAATATTATAATAATAATAATAATAATAATAATAATAATAATAATTATTATTATTATTATTATTACTAATATAATAATTATATTATAATTAATTATTAATAATATTATTATTATAATATTATTATTATTATTAATTAATAATAATAATTATTATTATTATTATTATTATTATTATTATTATTATTATTATTATTATTATTATTATTATTTTCGTTGTTGTTGTTATTATTATCATGATCTAAGTGAAAAAAATTTAATCCACAAAATCATTAAAATTAATAATATTCGTCTGTGATAAAATGTTGTTAATTCTCTCTTCTTATATTATTATTTGATTTTCGTAACTTCGGGTGACCCTACTGCAACGCAATCATTCGTAACTTATCTTGTTATAGCTCATTTTCATCGATTCACGTTCATTCGATAATGAAATTATTGCGCCGTGTTATTCAAATGTAAACATTTTAAAAAATCGAGGCGACCCCTTAAAATAGTCCGATTGGGCTTAATTCCGCGCGGAATTCTATGGAGCCAAAAATGACTCATACAAAAGTTCTAAGTATTGACGAGAAGAATTTTTAAGATTCTTTAAACACATGGTTTCCATTTTAAACCAATATGTTGTCTACCATAGCGCGGCCATTTGGGAATTTTTGGAAAATTTATTTTTTCGGATGTCCTCCTTCAAACCCTAATTGAACTTCTATTCGATTGGACTCTTTTTTTTCGTGGAAACCTGAAGTATAAATGAAAATGCGACACTCGGTATGTCTGTACCGGAAAAGAAAAACATATTTATGGAAAATTAAAATTATCGACGGAAGTTGCAATTGGATCACAAAGGTCCGCACGTCATTTTAAGCAGTTTTTCAAGCGCTTTCAAATGAAACTAACCAGATCAACGTACCTATAAAATTGGCGGGGCTACGATTTTTTGAATGGGAACTTGACGCCCTTCCTATGTTAATCAAATGGGAAAACTAGAAAAATCTTGCGCGACCCCTAAAAATATTCCGATCGGGCTCATCTTTGGACACAATTCTCTTGATGGAAGATACTTTGGCGTGAGTGTATTTTGGTTGAAGAAAAAAGAAGTTTTTTTTCAAGCCGCCCTAATATATATAAACGAGTGTAAACAGCGAAAAACATTGAATTAGTGCACAACTATTTTATTTTCTGTACATATGTAAAAAAAAATTTAATTAAAAGAATAAAATGGTTATAAAAATTACTTTCGAAACCGTTTCTTCTTTACACCCAAAATATGTAAAATAAAGGACACAATAATACACATTACACTTTCTCATTGAAAAAGCTATTCGCAGGTGACAAGTCGAGGGTCAACAACTGCAACGTAACCTAAATTATGTGACGTAGTTGTTGACACTACGGATTTAACCAAATATATAACCAAAAGTTAAATTATTTTTAATCTCATATACAGTGTGGTTCATGCTGAATATGTCGATGCCATTTTTATGTCGTTTTATACTTACAGTACGAAGAAATTTTTCGTTTTTCGTAGGTCGTCGCACTTGGTATCAGCGTCTAGCACGGCCGCTGCAGTGCCACTGAGATGCGTGTTACACTGGTCAATTACTATTATAAAATATTTCATAAAGAAAGTGTGTTTGTCCAATAATTTAAAGTCAAAAACGCTCTTTAGTTAGCCGATAATTTAATTATTATTCGACAAAAACTGTATTTATGGCAGTTAAAACTTTGCCGTCGGGGTCACAATCTAGGACAGGTCCAGAGACTGGGCCGTTTACCTTACTGTCAGACATCCATATCGATGAGGTCCATCGAGTCTTCTTCAGGCGATGGTGAAAGTAGTTGTTCGATAATGAATTAACATTCCTGCACAACCGCTGAGGTCCAATCAATTCAAAGTTAACCCTGTAAGACATCTCATCGATGAGGTTCAATATGTTTTCTTAGATTAAAGAGTTGTTCGATAATGAATTTACATTCTTGTACAAAAATATAATCTGAAAAAAAAGACTTCAGTTATGCTTACCGTTAAGCTGTTTCGAAATACACTCGTATATATATATTTTTTTTAATTACGTATTCCATGACACGCTGCGCGTAAAAGTGCGGTTTTATCTTGATATGTAGGTGCGCATTTACGCAACTTGTGACATAAAAATTCGTACGATACTCGTACGAATCGTTATCGAATTGTTATCTTCTGAATTCTCTGACGTTTCTGTCACTAGCAACAGGTGACAGAAACGTCAGATAGGTAAGTCTCTATATTACAAAACCTCCACGATTGGTCAATCTGACCCCCTCCCGTTTGATCGAACGCGTTATGTACATCTTTTAAATGGGTTCGATTTTTTTGAACATTAAAAGTCTATACGAGTTCGCATCCGATCGTATATATTACCATCCTATAACAATCTATGTGATCCACAGAGTCTATGTGCCAAAATCTGTCAGAAGAGAATCAGCCGTTTCGCCATACACTTCAGCGCAATTTTTCACGTTGACTCGACGAAACTCATAACACCCGTCTTTTGCCCTGCGGGCAGTCGGGAGTTAAGAAAAAAATAACCCTAAATCCCCGAGTACTCAAATAACATAAATAACTAAATGACTCAAAAAAATAACCCGAAATAACCGAAATAGGGAAAATAAAAGAAACCTAAATCCCCGAGTACCCAAATAACCTAAATAAATAAATAACTTAAAAAAATAACTCGAAATAAAAGAAATGAAATAACCCCAAATCCCTGAGTGCCCAAATAACCTCGAGTACCCAAATAACATAAGTAAATAAATGACCTAAAAAAATAACCCGAAATAACCGAAATAGAGGAAATAAAATAACCCTAAATCCCCGAGTACCCAAATAACCTAAATCTATAAATGATCTAAAAAAAAAATCCGCAATAACCGAAATAAACAAAAAAAATAACAAATAACCCTAAATCTCCGAGTACTTAAATAACCCCGAGTACCCAAACAATTTTTAGCGATCGCACAGCTCTGTTTGAAACGATTAAACGAGAAAATCATTCGGATATATAGATATAGTTGCGTAGCTCTATCGACCACGTCACGATCTCCACGAAGTACAATGAGCTACGCCACTATATCTATATATACGTTTTCAGACACATGAGCAGTATGAACTGCGAAGCCGATCCGGACGGTCGCATCGCGGAAATCGTAAAAATAAAACCAAAAAAATTCGATCACTCAAATTCTAACCAAGATAGCAAGAAATTTCATTCGCGTTTTTCCTTTTATTTCGGGGTGTTCTATACAAAAAAAACATCAAAGAAACCGGACAAGAATAAAAAAAAATGCGGATAAAATCGAAACACAAAAAACTCGATAACTCGAAATCTAAGCAAGATGTTAAAAAAATGTATTCTTGTTTTTCTTCTTATTTTAGGGTATTCTATACATAAAATGCATCAAATCGTAGCGTTACGGATATCGTACTATTTCCAAAAAAGCAGATTTTTTTTTTCACGATGTTGCACCGAATCAATAAAATCGATAAAAATCGGAAGTAAAGGGACGTAGGAAATCGATGTCTTGTAAGAGTTTTATAATTGTACTCCGAAAGAAACCCATTGACATGGTCATTTTCATTTTTCTTTTCTCTGTTAAAAATCAAGTTTTGCCCCGGATTATTTGAAAAGCTATTTGTTCGATGGCTCTTGTCAATAAGTATTTAGGAAAAAATTGACAGAAATCCATAATGAATATCGGAGTTTAAAAAAAATAAAAACTAAAAATCACATTTTATCCGATTACTCGGAAAATAATTGGGTTAGAGAGCTGAAATCTTCAAAAAAATTGTTTTTTTCAGTGAGGATACATTAGGCCCAGTGTCATTTAAAAACTCGCTGGGGGCTGTTTTGTTATGCGTATCCGGCCATGCCCCTTGGAGAAAGGACAGGACAAGACTGCACGCAGTCGGCTTTTTCTCGCTTTTCCTACCCTTATTGCCATGCCCGTGTGTGTGTGCATGGGTGTTTATTTCTCTTCACTTGAAAGTTTGCCAACGATTTCTGTAGCTTGTCGCAGTATATCACGACGGTGACCACAGCATCGCAGATGCCGCGTCTTTCCCACGGTTAAAAAGGCGCCTACTATCTCTCGGCGCCTGTATACGGATCGAGCGTCGCTGCATGCGTGCATTCATGCTCGAACGCCTCTCTTTTGTTACATCGTATGATTATAGTTCAAGCTTCCGACTGGGAGGATTGGAAAAAAAATAATAAACAAATTAAAAATTGCATTCGTTACTTATGAGTATTGTGGCACGATTTTGTCATTCCGGTTTCTTGAAATAAGAAAACGAAAGGATGCTTGTAATTGTTATCATGTTGGCTAGGTCCGGTCACAAGCTTTATAAAAAATATCTATATCTTTCAAAATGGCAGATGTTTTAACCAAAAAAAAATGTCGACCGTTTCACCGAGCCAAAAAGGGCTGTAAAAATTAGAAAAAAAAAGAAAAACATGTGTGCAGTTCACACACGCTAGGAGTGAAACTTTCAGAAAACTGAACTGCGAGAGAATGAGATGACTGCAGTGTCAGGAATGGGACAATTGTAGGGTTCATTTATTAAAATATTGGTACCAAGTTTAAAAGTTATTTTACAATTTATTATTCAGACTCCAGGTTTCCAATTTCAACAGATGACACGAGTGACTTACGGTAACTAAAGTATGAAATAAATGCTTCGGTTTGAATTCCATCAATATATCTTTGGAGTACAGCGTCAATTACTGTTTTTGATCTTGTTGTCGATTGAGTGCGAGAGCAGCACATTTTTAAGTTTAATTTGGTGTTGAGGAACTCAATCAAAGGGAGCGCTGGAATTATATCGTAATCTTTTTTCAGAATCCGCGATACTTCTGGTGTGTACTTAATTCAATTCTCGTGGATGAATTCAATGATTGTATTTATTGATTGGTTGGGAGAAATGTAACTTGCCACAATTATAACTGAATTATCATGATCCAATCTGCTTTCACAAGCACATATTTCTCCCTCTTTAGAAAGCTGAATAGACAATGATTCCAGTTATTGTGCATTGAGATCTATTTGTGGAGTAACAACACGGGCTCCGTTATTTTTTAACTCCCGACTGCCCGCAGGGCAAAAGACGGATGTTATGAGTTTCGCCGAGTCAACGTGAAAAATTGCGTTGAAGTGTATGGCAAAACGGCTGATTCTCTTCTGACAGATTTTGGCACATAGATTCTGTGGATCACAGAGATTGTTATAGGATGGTAAGATATATGATCGGATGCAAACTCGTAGAGATTTTTAACGTTCAAGAATATCGAACCCATTCAAAAGTGTACATAACGCGTTCGACCAATCGCGAGGGGGTCAGAGTGACCAATCGTGAGGGTTTTGTAATATAGAGACGTATCTGACGTTTCCGTTACCTGTCACTAGCGACAGGAAGGTCAGATAATTCAGAAGATAACAAAATATATTAAATATATAAAAAAATACGTACTTCAAAAAAAGGATATATACGAGTGTATTTCGAAACAGCTTAACAGTAAGCATAACTAAAGTCTTTTTTTTAGATGAGATTTTCGTACAAGAATGTAAATTCATTATCGAACAACTATTTTAATCTAAGAAAACTGTTCGAACCTCATCGATAAGATGTCTTACAAGGTTAACTTTGAATTGATTGAACCTCAGCGGTTGGGAAGAATGTAAATTCATCATCGAACAACTACTTTAACCATCGCCTGAAGAGGACTCTATGGACCTGATCGATAAAGATGTCTGACAGTATATACTTGGAAATTATTCAAACTCAGCGATTATACATACATGTAAACTCAAGATACCTGTGTTTCGCTGCGATTTAGAGGAGAAGCCACAACTGTTGAGTTCCGGAAACAGCGAGTAAAAGAGAGTCATGTCAACGAGCATTTTAATTATCAAACAACTGATTTGAGAAATAGTTCCATTTTTCACAACGATATCGGTTATCTGTTCTTTCCATCTAAGTAATGATAAAAATTGTGAACTTGATGAATCTCGTTGATAAGATTTTTGTGCAGTGTTAATTTTGTATTGATTGAAATTCAGAAGTTGTACAAAATAAATCTTAGGTTTTTTTCAGATTTATTCTGTACAACTTCCGAATTTCAATCAATACAAAATGAACACTGCGAAAAAATCTTATCGATGAGATTCATCGAGTCTACAATATTTATCACTTTTTAGATTGAAAGAACAGAGATAGCCTATATCGTTCTGAAAAATAAAAATATCTCTTGAAATAGTTGTTCGACAATTAAAATGCTCGTTGACATGACTTTCTTCTACGTGCTGTTTCTAGATTTCAACGGTTGTGGCTTCCCCTTCAAATCGCAGCAAAACACAGGTATCTCGAGTTCACATTTATGTATAGCCGCTAAGTTCGAATTATTTCTAAATATATACTGTCAGACATCCTAATCGATGAGGTTCATCGAGTCCTCTTTAGGCGATGGTTACAGTAGTTGTTCGATAATGAATTAACATTCCTGGACAACCCCGAAGTTTGTATCAATTTCAAATTAACGCTGTCAGACATCTTATCGATGAGGTTTATTCAGTTTCCTTAGATTATTCGGTAATGAATTTACATTCTTGTACAACTGCTGAGTTTCAATCAATTCGAAATTAATGCTGTCAGACATCTTATCGATGAGGTTCATTGAGTTTTCTTAGATTATTCGATGATGAATTTACATTCTTGTACAACCGCTGAGTTCCAATCGATTGGAAATTAACCCATAAGACATGTTCTCGATGAGGTTCATTGAGTTTTCTTAGATTAAAATAGTTTTTCGATAATGAATTTACATTGTAGTACAACCGCTGAGTTCCAATCAATTTCAAATCAACGCTGTCAGACATCTTATTGATGAGGTTCGTTGAGTTTTCCTAGATCAAAATAGTTGTTCGATAACCTTAGATCGAGGAGAAGATTTTTAAAAATAAAAAAACGTAGTGATTTTGAAAAGAATGAAAAAAAAACAAATTAAAAATTTTTAAAAACTCCCTACTGCAAAAAAACTAAGACCCGAAAAAAAAAAACAAAACTTAAAAAATAAATATCATAAAAGAGATGTTATAAAAAAATATTTTCAATAAAATAAATTTAAAAAAGATGAAATAATTCAAGGCATCTTCGTTGTTGATTTATAGTTTAATTCATGATCGGTCATTTCGGGGAATTCAATATTTTGAATCCTAGTAATTTCTTCACTTCTCGCAATTCCGTCGGGAGACGTCATCAATTAAACATAATGATGACATGGTATATAAATGTTCGACGATGCGAAAGAAGACGTCTCCCGACTCTCGCGAGGAGTAAAGAAATTACTACAATTCAAAATATTGAATTCACCGAAATGATCGATCCCAAATTGAACTATGAATAAACTATGAAGATGCCTTGAATTATTTCCACTTTTTAAATTTATTTTATCAAAAATATTTTTTTATAACATCTGTTTTATAATATATATTCTTCATGACTCTTACAAAGCCTTTAATTCAAGTCGAGAGACGTCATTAATTAAACAGTTAAATGATATGCAATATAAGGGTTTGAGTAGACGGTAGAAGACGGTTCACGACTGAATTGAAAGCTTTATAAGAGTCATGGAGAATATATAAACATAAACGGTCATAATTCAAATTGATAATGAACTAACATGATGTCGAGAATTATTTAATCTATTTTAAATTTTCATATAAACTCATTTATTATGCAAGATAACTTCACCAGTCAGGAGTTTTTTCATATTTTTAATCTTGTTGAATTGAAGTCGGTTAATATCGGATAAAAACGGAGCGAGAATCACCTTGGGGTCAGAACCAGAGGCGCGCGGTACTCGACTGGGCGAGGAACGCATTGAGCGCTCAGAGCCAAGGATCGGCGCCGCAGCGAAAATGGACAGGATCCGGAAAAGGGAGGAGCAAGTGGCGAGCCGGGAACATCCCCGTCACCAGGATGGACAGCTCTATAGCGCTGGCATATCCGATTAAATCCTTATTTCTTCAATCATGTTTTATTGGTTCATCCATCCTCAAACGCGTTTCCCTAAAAATTGTGTTCTTCAAAAGTTTTGGCAAGAACCCGTCTAGAATATTTGGAACACCAGGGATTTCTCGGTCTCAAATTTTTCAGCAGATATATCGCTACCCAGTGAACACAATTATGTAAAACTGATGTCAGAATGACGTCATGCCACGTCATGATTTACGTAAGATGTGAGTCATATATGAGTCATATATGACTCACAATTTCCCACTTCCTGACGTAAGATTTTTACGTAAGATAGATGACGTAAATATGACCTCTGATTGACATCATTATGACTTAACTGGCGTCAGGATGACATAATTCTGATGTCATAGGAAAGTAAAGATGCTACTGGATGCTTACAAAAATATGACGTCCAGCTGACTTACTTGTCATTTAGTTGACGTCACATATGACATAAATTTGAGGTAATATATTGAGACAGGCGTTTATTTTATTAATTTATTTTGACGAATAAACACCACACCCGGCGCGGCCTGGGTCGAGGGCTGC
This sequence comes from Sussaba pulchella, assembly GCA_963971145.1. NCBI lineage: Eukaryota > Metazoa > Arthropoda > Insecta > Hymenoptera > Ichneumonidae > Sussaba > Sussaba pulchella. Next base: position 141,672 of record CAXAQZ010001352.1, read on the forward strand.
CGGGGCTCTATGGGATTGTATCGATTCCTATCTGGGCGCCAATTAGTTTTTATAAAACTAATAAATTTTAATTTCGATAATTAATCAATTATGTTTGCACGGCTAGCTGAATGCAATATTTCTAAAGGGGATTCGATTGGATGACCCAATCTTGCGCAAAAGCCAAAGGAAGCAGAGGAAAGTTTTAGAGAAAATGCAGGCACTTACTTGAGTTTTCAATTTATTAACGTTGACGATAATTCTCGTCCGTCTTTGACAAAATCGACGGTCTCTACGACGGCAATTCCCGTCCCTCTTTGACAATCTCCCTTGGTCGTTTGTATTTGACAGTATATGGACGAATCCGCTTCGGTTACAGTTTGACAATCGTTATTATATATTTAATTAATGTGGAACGCGCTGATCGTCCTCGAGAGCTGACTCGCAGTTAACCTTATTACAGCCGTGGCTAAGCGCGAAGTCGAGAATTCACTTGCCCTTTTGGAACTACTCCAAACGGTAGCCCGGTGCGAAGTGATTTTTCGGCGATCGATCACGACGTCGCCGGCCCTCAGGCACGCTATCCCCTCTCTTTCGGCAACCTTTGTCAAAATCCGCGGTCGATAATCGAGCGCGGGTTTTGACGGCGCCTAACGATGGATTTTATAACTATCTACGCACGACATTCGCGTAGCGCTCGAGGAAAAGTTGCGCATCGACGTCGAGGAACGACAAAAAGTGACTTTCCTGTCACAATATTGATGTAAAGTTGGGTCCAAACGCTTACATAACTGTGACGTCTTGATGACATGATTATAAAATACCTGAAGTTTTGATGACATAACTCTGATGTCATGGTGATAAGAATAATTATTAAATGTTCACAATAATGTGATATTTAACTGACATAAGAAATAATTCACATTATTAGAAAAATTACTTACAATTCGTAGTTAAAAAATAATGAATTAAAAAATTAAACTTTCTGTTTAATCCGAAATGAAAAAAAATTTAATAATTTGAATTTGATTCGCTATTTGTAAAACCTTGTGACTCTAAAGAATTAAATATTTATTTAGTAAAAAAGCGTATTTATCCAGAATTGATAACTATTACAACAGATCTTGTAAAGTCAAAATGTTTATGTTTTCCAATTGTGAATAGTGATTATTTTGTTACTGTACCTTTATTACAATACAATAATTAATTTTGCAATTGGTATATGCATTTTATTTATAATAATCCTGATCTGTTTAATGTTGAAAATATATTTAATGTTTGCATTTAAGGAGGATTCGCGGTATAAGTAAAATTTAGACACAAAATATAAAAGTAAAAATTAAGAACGTCATAGCCGAAATTTCACTAATCGATTATTAAATCAATACATAATACAACCAATACATAAATAAGGGCATTGTGTATTTTCATACAGTCGTGACATTAATATTATGTCAGTTGTATATAAGAAAATAACCCGAAGTCGATGCTTGAGTATGACGTTCATCGTACATCAATTTTACGTAAAAATATGAGCTGTTTCTTACGTAAGCAAATGACGGTATTATGATACCACTTTGACGTCAGAATATGACTTGTAATTTATGTAAATTTATGATTTATTTCTTACGTGAATAGTGAGACAGACTTTTTTTATGTTGCTATACTTGAAGCGAATTTTACGTTAAAAGCCTTCACCTGGCGCGGCCTGGGTCGGTGGCTGCCAGGGCTCTATTTGACAAACTATTCTTATAATTGTTGGACGCCAATTCGTTTTGTGAGAACGAATAAACTTCTATTAATCTGTTCGTCGATATATAGATAATCTTTATTTTGCCGGCTATTCAATAACGGGAAGTGTAGGTTCAATTGATTGACCCGATTTCGAGTAGGAATTCAGAATAAGGTTTCTCTTTGAATCCAAAAGAATCAACAGTCAAATTATATCATTCCAAAGACAGAAGTATAAATTTATTATTGACAAACTCACAGCTTTGACGACTATTTCCACGCTACTCCCCGTGGTTTGCCTTAATACGCTTTGTCGGGCTCTTCCTTCGTGCCGCGATTAATATGATTTGCACAATACTTTACAGGATATAATCGATTCAACGCTAAATAACTTCTCGACGACGGGCTCTTTCCCTCGTCTTTACAATGGTGTGAGGTCACGGCTCGAGATTCGGGACAAGAGTGTTCATCGATCGGCGATCTCGCCGTGATCGGGCTACTGATACCGTGACCACGTGACTTATTTTCCCCCATTACGGCGTTATTTCGGGGAGACATTTGACAATTTACGCATGCGCTTATTACTATCACGTCCGAGAAGTTAAACGGCGAAAAGTCAAACGTTGACGTCGAGGAAATTAACCATGACAATTATTTTCCTGTCACATTCTCCTCCCTCGAACCTTGACGTCAACAGCAAAAGTTTTGACTCAAAAAATTTTTTTAAGTCAAATTCAGGTCGTTTGCCAACATATACTTCCTTCTTGGAGCATTTCTCATCTGGAATAAATTTGATATTATGACATGTTATAGATTCCTTCGAATTCAAAGAGTGATAGGAATGGGATCTTACGCTTACGGGTTCCGCTTTTTCCCGCAATACTATCGACTAGAAGCGCGTGACCTCGCGGCTTAGAATTATACGCAGATGCCTAGCAACATAGTGTGAACGGCATACGACGAAGTTTTCACAGTGAACCTACAAATTATCTTCTTTATTATCTAGTTTTAGTGGCATATTCGATGTTGTTCCGTCGGCTTCCCTTCTGGTGTCCTGGGCTTGTTGTTATTGTCCAATGGAACTTTGGCAGGGTTGCAGGGTTGGATCCGTCATCGCACAAGGAACAAGCGAGTGCCTGGTTGCATCACACTTGAGAGTGAACCGTTACTTTGGTTTTGTTCTCAAATTGTCATCCCCTTTGTTGACAAAACTGGTGGTGTATTGGATCTTTCCAACACGTTCAGATGAAGTCGCTCGGCGTGAGGCAACCGAACAGACCTGGTAGACTTAAGATTCACGGACTTCAGGGTGCTTCTCCTGTCCGAGGACCTTGAATGACGTCAGCTGATAATAGTAGATTTATCAAAATAAATGCTTGCAGCATTGCATTCGAGTCGATAAGTCCATCGGGCAGGCTGGTAAGCTAACCGTGGCCGGAATTCGAAGTATCGACGTAAACAGCTGCAGCTTCGCTGGTATTGTCAACATTAGCCCTGGTAGTGAGGAACGAATGCCCCTTCTCCTGAGGTAGATAATGAAATCGACTGCTCGTCGTTAGATTGACCGTAGCAATAGCGAATAGCCGTTGGTTAACTTCCAGAAATGTCCAGTTAATGTTTTCGGTCGACAGAACGCGGAAATTTTTTCAGATTTGAGTTTCAAGCGTTTTGTCGGGATGGCAATTTTTTATTTTATTTGATTTTATTTCTGACAGTTCTATGTTGCTCGAAAATAAAGGCAATAATAGACATTGATGCTCCTTGGTCTCGGCTGTGGTAGCGAGAAATTTGCAGATGGCCCCGAAAAGCATTTTCTTCTGTGCGAACCCCTCGTGGCCGATATTTTGTATTTCGATGCCCTCTTCGGAAAATATTCACGATCCTCTTCTCGTTTGATACCTCTTGACTCGCGAAGTCGGTGTTGTGTGTAATCGGAATACATGAGAATCGCTAATTGGTTCTCAAACTTCGTCGAGGTATTTTTAGATCCGTAATATAATATTTTCCGACAATTTTATCGTTCTTATCCGCAAGCTCAACAATCATTGGTCCATGCGTTCTTTTGACAAACGCTGGGCCCACATAACGATGACCTAGCTTAGCAGAGTAACCTTCGGATTTTTTACTTAATTTCTTATTTGGGTAGTAAACTTCGGTGCCCAGTTTAATTTCGACCTGTTTAATTTTATCAGGATTGATCTTGGCCAGGCGTTTAGTTGAATATTCTTCTAGGCGTTTTTCTACTTGATGACGCAATTCAATTATTTTATCAATTCTCTTGACCCAGTCATCGACAGTTTCGTCCAGTACTGATGGTTCATTATTACCGTGATCTCGTGAGATATTTTTAATAATCGCTTCCCTACCGTGATTTAAATAGAACGGTGAAATTCTGCTTCCGGCATGCGGGACGGTATTGTACGCTAATTGAATTTTTGACAAATTTTTGTCCCATTTATTATGTTTATCATTCACGAACGCACTTATCATCGGTTTTATTGTTCTGTTTACGCGTTCGACCGGGTTTGCCTGGGGATGTGCGAGAGGTGTAGTGGAATGCATAACGTTTCTCGCAATAAGGAAGCTCTTAACATCTTTGTTAATATACTCAGTCCCGTTATCGGTAACTATCGATTTAGGAGTCCCCCATTTGTCGAATACTTGATCTAGCACTCTAACGACTAATTTTCCAGTTTGATTTTTGACTGGGAATATTTCGACAAACTTCGTATACAAATCCTGTCTTACGATCGCATAGGCATTGCCTTTTTTCGATCGTGCGAAGGGGCCTATCGTATCTACAGACAATTGTGCCCACGGCAGTTGGAGTGGTCTACTCGACAATGGTCCCTTTAACGGCCTTTGATTATATTTGATTTTAATACACGTATCGCAGTCTTCGACAAACGATTTTATATCCTGTGACATTTCCCCACCTAAAGTCGATAAATTGCTTGTGTCAGTTTCGTCAACGTCACGAGATGTGTTATCCGTTATTGTCGACAATCGAATTGGTTCACCGAAGTTTTGCAACCTTCAGCCGTGCTCATTTATTTCTAATTCGTCTTCAGACGTGTCTAGCTCTTCATCTGTTTCGATAAACACATCCAATTTTATTGGCGAATTATACTCAATTACCTTCGGGTTGTTTTCTAACAGACAGAGAGAAATACCGTTCGCACTAGTAGATGGTTTTTCTAAATCAATTGCTTGTTCAATTCTTAATTTCGGATTCCCTGTTGGGAGTGCTAATTTTGTCTGTCCTTCGCCCTGTGTGACAGTAATTTGGGACGGAATTACTGTGGGCTTTTCCCGTTTCCCGACTGATTTCCACAATCTTGATTTACATGGCCCTTTTGCAGACAAAGGTGACAAGCATCCTGCCGAGGGGCAGTACAAAAGCGTGTGCTATGTCCTCTCTCTTCACAATTAAAGCAAAATATTTTACTCCAGTCGCGGGTTTGACGGTTATCGTTATTCCGACCTTGAAAATCATTTTTCTCGATTCCTGATTTCCCATACTCCGCGAGATTTTGCTGCAGTCGTTGTTCCATTAGGGGTTTAGTAAAATTTGTTTTTGTAAATGTTTGTCTCCCGTTACGAGGATTTTTATTTTGCATCGCACCTAATTCCGTCGCGCACCTATCCTCGCCCGAGACTGACTGTTCTTCGTCATCTTCACTAAGCAAATTAAATTCGTCCTCCATACGATTGAGTTCCATGACTCTTGATCTATGCTGGGTATCCTTTTGAAATTCGGATGATCTACGATACAAATAACTTCTTTCGTTAACGTGGTGGAGGAACTCATTGTAATTCCTAATATTCAGATTCAAAAGTTCGCATGTCAAACGGGGGTTGAATTTTACGAGAATCTGTCTAAGCTGCTCTTTGAAGGTAGGAGGATATTCCATTCTTTCGAAAATTAATCGAGCTCGACAGGTAAATTCGGCTAAGGTTTCGCCTTTCTCGAGTTTTAAATCGCGAGCTTCACCGTAAAGATCACCGTCGCCTTTACGTACTCCCCATTGATATCGAAAAGTTCTTATAAAATCCTTCCACGTTTGCCAATCTTGATGACTAAGCAAATACCATGCTTTATATGGTCCTTCAAAAATTGTTGACAAATACGGAACGAATAGATTTTTGTCGATCCCGCAAGTATTTAATTTGTCTTCGAGAATTAATAAGAATTGATCAGGATCTTTCTCCGTTTTAGGAAAATTAATTTTCCACGAGTTGACGATTCGACCGATTTTTATCCCGGGCATTCCCTGATTGTTATCGTTTCTAGGTGAATCGCTCGGCCTATCCGGGTAACGAAAACCACGGTGGGAATTCTCACGCTGTTCGTATTCCTCATCACTATACTCATCGTTACGCCTCGACAACACACCGCGTCTTGGCGTAAATGGTCTTTCTCCGTGTTGTTCCCGATATTGCCGCCGAACGTTTTGGCTAAAGTCGAGATAGGAAACGTTTCGATCGACACGACTATTTTCTCTTCCGACATTATTAAGATCCCGTACATTCCGCGTATTATTTAAATCTCGATCTGACTCGTTGTTTTGACCGATTAATTGACAATATAAGTCGCGCGGAACATATCTGTCTTTTGTCTCTATTCTACCATTGGGTAGTTGATAGGTAATTGTTAATTTATTTAATTGACCGTGTAATTCTTCAATTGAATGATCCACGTAATTCGATCGTGAATTTTGACTATCGTTATTCACGGTTCGAAAATGTAAATTCTTATTTATGAGGGGGTTTCGACGGGTTACGTCTTCGGTGTTTACATTTTCTCCAACGAAACGGACTCTGCGTATTTCTTGCTCTATGGAACCCTCTCTATTTAACGCGGGCCCATTAACGTCGTCTAATCGTCGGTTATTACGAGTTTCGAAATAATTTCGGGAAGCTACAGAATTTCTATCCTGCAACGATAAATTATCAGATTCGACGACCGTTCGTCTATTCTGTTCTCTTGTTGACAGACCTCCGGGCTTAGCGGCAGACGGCCTTCCCCGGATTTCTGTTGGTAGGGGAGACCGGTGTCGGTTGTAACAGTTTTTGTAAAACATTTTTTTTCTCGCTCAATATTTTTTATTTACAAAAAAATTTTTTTCCAGCAAGTTTGTTGATCTTCACTCTAGCTGATTCCATTTTTCCAGTTCGAAAACAGGTTCGGTACTATCAATAAAAATAAATAATGGACATTGCTACACGTGTTACAATTGACACCTTACCGGTGTCGATTGTAACAGCTTTGGTGTCGATTGTAACACAGAAGCAATATGGCATAATTGTACGGGAAATATTTATTTACTCCTCAAAAATAGGTTTCAAAGGTCGCAGTAACATTAGTACAATACTTTATTGTTATTAATTTTTTTTTAACAAAAAGAGACAAATATTTTCAATCTCACTGTAACTCGAACTATTCGTTTCTCTGCAATAACATAAATAACGGAAATTCAACAACGAAAAAACAATTTATTAATCTCCGGAACAGTCAACACAGATAAAGAATGCACCACCATAGGTGCAACCGATGTGTACCCATTTTTTGTATTCAAGGGGGGGCGGGAAGGTTAATTCGATATAATAGGAAGCATATTTCGATAATTTTTGTTGACAACACAGTTAATAGACATTCATGTCTATTATAACTATTCAATAGAGTTACATTCAACGAATATTATATAAAATGTTTATTAACTTTTATGAACAAATGAGCCATTGACGATGAATCTCCGTGGACGTTAGAAAAAAAAGTTTTATTGCGGTGCCACTCATAACTCATCACTGTATTATCTTAGATCAAAAAACCAAAAGGATTTTATTTGGTGATAAGTTTCTGCGCGTAACAACGTCGAGTATTCTAAAAAAATTGATTTTTCAATTCTTTACAACACTTAGAAGTCAAAATACTGATTTTTCATCAAAGACATTGAAAATGTTGCCATTTTAAAAAATACGTCAAAATTTAGAAATAATGATTAAACTCGACGTTGTTATCTGCAGAAACTTATCATCTAATAAAATTATTTCGGTTTTTTTATCTCAGATAATCCAGTGATGAGTTATGAAGGGCACCGCAATTTTTTTAATGTCGAATTAACCTTACCGCCCCCCCCCCTTCAGTTCATTGAAGCCATTTTTCGTTGCTCTGGAAATATAGCTCCAACCAGATTAAGTAGAACGTGTCGTCCTGAGATAAGTCTGGGTCAGTTTATTTGGCCGGGTTTGTAGGTTTTTAATTCTGAGGATTTTAATAGTGTTACAATCGACACCGATCGTCGTGTTACAATTGACACCTGCGACATTTTTTAGTAAACAAATTAAATACTATCCTACGTGTCGTCATATACAAATCCTAATTGACATAATTTATAGTCAAACCATCATAGATTAATATAGATTAGTGTAATTATGAAAAATAATCATTGTTTAGATACTAGACCAAAACATAGTGGGAGGGACAAATTTACTTACGAGAGCGAAAACTATTAAAACGGACACAGTTACAGGAAAGAGCGTATAAACTTTTGCAAAACGTTGATTAACAGAAGCACAACGGACGTAGCTATAGGGATGTCCAAAGAGTTTGGACATTTTTCACGGGATGGGGGCGTTATCTTCGTTGTTACAATTGACACCGTGTTACAACCGACACCGGTCTCCCCTATTACGTTCGGTTCGACAGCAGACGGTCGAACAGAATTAAATAAACTAATCTGATCCACTGGATTAGATATCATAAATCGATTCGGCTCAACTACAGACGGTCTAACCGAATTCGACAAATTCAAAATTTCTCGATCGCTTTCTTCGCGATATGTAGCAAATGCTCCCGGGAGATTTCTTACTTCCCGAGATTCTTCAAAATTCATCACTTCATTGTAAGGTCGATTAACAGACGAATCGCCAAACGAAATCACATTACCCGCTCGGGCTCCCCCCTCAGACGCTGAGTTAGCCCGTGACGCGCCTATTTCACAATTATCTTGATCATTTTTCTTTGAATTTTCAATAATCTTACAAAGCTGTTTGACTGTCCCCTCGAGGGATTCAATACTAGCTAATCTTCTATTTAAATTTTCAATTTCACTTATGACTCTGCCCATTCTTTCACCCGAGCCTGGTGACCTCAAATTTTCACCGGGAGTCGGAGTCGGCGTTCTTCGCAGGCCCCTTCCCCTTCCTATAGGTGTTCCTACTCCAGCAGACGGGAGTAAGGCACCCAAGGTTACCGTCGACTGAGTATTGGCAATGGGAATTCGAGAGTCGATTGCTTTCCCTAACAATCGCACATCCCCCGCACCATTAGCAGTTTGCTCCCCCTCGGATTCAGACACCTCCCCTCCAATTGCCAAACCGATCTCCTCTTGAGATAACGGAATTGTAACATTCAGAGATGTTGAACCACCAATACTAGACGAACTATCGGTTTTATTCTTATTTTTACCGCCTTGTCTAGTCGCCATTTTCTTTGGTGGCGAGAAGAACATAGAGGTCATACTATCGTCTTGCCAAGGTCTTTTCTTTGAATATCTTTTTGACATATAATTTACTTTCTTCAATTAATATTATTTCAATTGTTTCTATTTAACTTGATACGGACTTCCGTAATAATTCGTACTCTTCATACGCACTCAATTCGCAAAGTATTTTTAATTCAATAAATAAGTTAATTAATTAATCGGAAAATAGATATCTAAATGGCAAATAATGACGTTGAGATGACAAATAAACGGCAACGCAATAAATAAGTTACAGATATACATGAATAAATACATGAATAATAATTTATGAACAAATAATAACGTTAAACGAATAAATAAATCGGTAATAAATAAACAATTACAATTACGCAGTATTATTCGGACGGATTTTTGCAAAGGATGGTTTTGGAAATAGTGAATATATATTTGGTAATTATGCAGTTGTGCGGCTTTTCCGAATTTTAGAGTTTTTCGAAATTTTCTTTTTCAACGATATTCAGTTTGTCCTCTACATGAAGAATCAGGTGGGGGAGGTCGGAAAATGTTATCCGAAATATTTTTTTTTACGTTAAAACATTTTTAAAATTTTTTTTTTTATTTTCGCCGTTCTGAAGCTATTTTCCTGTATCATTTATACGGTTCTAGAGCTGTTTTCCTGCATCATATATACGTGCAGATGTGTGTGTGTGTGTGTATTATTGAGCTATCTGTATATTATCTATAATATTTGTTATAATTAATAGTGGACGCCAGACCGATTTCTCTGGAATTGAAGTATGTCATAGAGGACACTTTTGTGAGTAATTTCATACCTATATGTTGGGCGTGGAAATCAAGTCTTCGTATGGTTATGCGAAGCAAAGTCGGTTTTTTTGGTTTATTTGGATTCTTGGTAAACGATGAAAAGAAATATTTAACGTCGTATATCGACTGTGGCGACTGTTTTGCGGATTGAAAACAACCACGTTCGACATTGAAAAACGTAAACACTACTTTGCTGTTGCCTGCCGTCTATCTAATCCACAAGAATTCCACAGTTTCGATAGTTCTTTCGAGTACGATGGATTGTGACGGCTGTGTTTTTTCTTTACGTGAATTTCATCGCCTGTGTGAAAATCAGGATCGGCTTTTTGATTTTCTGAAATCACATGGCGTAATCCCAAACTCGGTAAAGTGCGATAATTGTAGACAACCGGCAGTTTTCAATTCGAAAGATTCCTTCTGGAGGTGCCAAAAAAGTAAAAAAATCACGAAGGGGAAGAAAGTGGTGACGGAAAAGTGTGCCTTCAAGAAATCGATCCGGACGGACACATGGTTTAAACGGTATTAGGCATAAATGGCCGTTGGCAAAAAAGGCCGGGACAAAATAGCCGGACCAAAAAGGCCGGGGAAAAAATGGCCGACGGAATAAATGGCCGTCGGACAAGATGGCCGCGGAAAAAATGGCCGAGGATAAAATGGCCGGGGTAAAATGGCCGAGGATAAAATGGCTGGGGAAAAAATGGCCGGGGATAAAATGGCCGAGGAAAAAATGGCCGAGGATAAAATGGCCGGGGAAAAAATAGTAGCGTGGTTAAGGTTAGTTTCGGTCAGTTTGGGTTAGTTCAGATCTGCTTTTATCGATTTAGTTTGGGTTATTGAGGTTATTTAGGTTATTATACAGTGGTTAGGTTGTACAGTGGTGGCGGGGGCGGGCGGAGGGGGGGGGGGGGGCGGGGGGGGGGGGGGGGTGTTGAAATTATACGGCCGTCTTTTTGATTCGGGATGGAATCATAATACTGTGAATCATCGATACAATTCTGTTGATCCACAAACGGGCGCTCATATACCAAATATTACGCCAGAGTCGTTTATTTTTTCGATCAGCCATTCTTTTCGTCGGCCTTTTTTTTCATCGGCCATTTTTTCAGTCGGCCATTTCTTCGGCGGCTTTTTTCCGGCCATTTTGTCCCCGGCCATTTTTTCCCCGGCCATTTTTTCCGCGGCCATTTTGTCCAACGGCCATTTATTCCGTCGGCCATTTTTTCCACAGCCTTTTTGGTCCGGCCATTTTGTCCCGGCCTTTTTGTCCTACGGCCATTTATTCCTAGATCCGGTTTAAACATGCAGCGCTTTCGATCGAGGATGCCTGTATTTTTATCAGCTATTTCGTTACATTGAAGCCTCCGAGACAAGAATTTCTCGAAATCGAAATGGGCCTCAGTGCTCATACAATTGTGGATTGGTCGAGCTTTATACGAGAAGCGATACTTTCGTGGTACATCTCGAAATCATCGCCGATCGGTGGTCCCGGCTGTATCGTCGAAATCGATGAAGCGAAAAGTGTCCTCATACTTGTGTTAACATACTTCAATTCCACCTGTATTAATTAGAACAAATATTGCAGATGATATGGAGATCACATGTTTACATCATTCGACCGCTATAGCTCGAGCCGTTCGCGAGTTAGAGACGGTTGAATTTCGCGGCATCATCACACACGCGCGCGCCCTTCCGCAGATGCGCACACGCATCGACGCTCGTCTACACATACGCCCAATCATACACACACATATACACGTATATATGATACGAGAAAACAGCTTCAGAACCGCGCAAATTGAAAAAAAAAAAAAAAAAAAAAAAATTAAGAAACGTAAAAAAAAAATATTTTGGAAAACATTTTCTGATCTCCCCCGCCTGATTATTCATCTATAAGACCGAACACGCATCCTCGAAAAAGAAAATTTTGAAAAACTTTAAAATTCGGAAAAGCCGCACAACTGCATAATTACCATATATTTTAACGTTTCGAGAGTTTTCGGATACTCACTGATAGCCCTATTGTAATAAACTCTATGGTTGAATGCTTTGAACCGGAACGTAAACAGATTAGCTGCCGTCGGCCTTGGCTACCTATATCATAATATTCCTTACGACTCTCAATCGCTTCAACTAAATATGTACTCGATTTAAGAATTTTATTTCGACGAAATTATCAATTTTGCCCCACGTTGGGCGCCAAATGAGACAGACTTTTTTTATGTTGCTATACTTGAAGCGAATTTTACGTTAAAAGCCTTCACCTGGCGCGGCCTGGGTCGGTGGCTGCCAGGGCTCTATTTGACAAACTATTCTTATAATTGTTGGACGCCAATTCGTTTTGTAAGAACGAATAAACTTCTATTAATCTGTTCGTCGATATATAGATAATCTTTATTTTGCCGGCTATTCAATAACGGGAAGTGTAGGTTCAATTGATTGACCCGATTTCGAGTAGGAATTCAGAATAAGGTTTCTCTTTGAATCCAAAAGAATCAACAGTCAAATTATATCATTCCAAAGACAGAAGTATAAATTTATTATTGACAAACTCACAGCTTTGACGTCTATGCCCACGCTACTCCCCGTGGTTTGCCTTAATACGCTTTGTCGGGCTCTTCCTTCGTGCCGCGATTAATATGATTTGCACAATACTTTACAGGATATAATCGATTCAACGCTAAATAACTTCTCGACGACGGGCTCTTTCCCTCGTCTTTACAATGGTGTGAGGTCACGGCTCGAGATTCGGGACAAGAGTGTTCATCGATCGGCGATCTCGCCGTGATCGGGCTACTGATACCGTGACCACGTGACTTATTTTCCCCCATTACGGCGTTATTTCGGGGAGACATTTGACAATTTACGCATGCGCTTATTACTATCACGTCCGAGAAGTTAAACGGCGAAAAGTCAAACGTTGACGTCGAGGAAATTAACCATGACAATTATTTTCCTGTCACAATAGTATATAAATTAATGACTTTGATGTGACGTCACAGTATGATAGGGATAGGATATAATATTTACGTAATATTTGAGTCATAATTATGACGTCATATAAAAGTCAAATTTTAGGTCGGTACTATGTCATAATGATGTCATAATATATGACATCACATCAAAGTCATTAATAAAGTCATTTTTATGGCATATCTATGTAAAAATTCTATGACCTCTGTGTGACCTATCTATGACGTCATATGGAGGTCACGTGTTCACTGGGTAGGCCAGGATACAAGATTTTTCGGAAAAGTTTTTGAAGTGAAACTTCTTTAGCACCGTTGTGATTTGAAACTCGATGAAACGAAAAAGCAAAGTGAAAAGAGCCAAACATATAGGGTATTCCTGGGAATTTCGGAAACTTTTGACTGTCGGGTCAAAATTTTTGCCCCCCAATTTTTTTCATTAATATGTGTGGAAAATAAAGAGACACGTATTTTGGCGTTTTTTATTTTGAGCCCCCACTTTTTAAATACAGTCAAATGAAGTTTTTGAAGTATTGACCACATCCGGTCATTCAAATCGATATATTGTTAGTGATAACGCAACGGAACACAACGCAACGGTTAGTGATAACTCGAAAGACCACGGGTCTTTTTTTTTGTTTTTAAACGCTCTATACATTGAAAACATTAACGATTATGGTGCACAAATTCAACAATTATTTATAAACAATTCAAAATTGAAAAGGAAATAAAACTAAAAAAGTACCCTTTATTTTTTAATTGTATTTTTTTTTAATTCCTTGAACAAAAACAAAAATTAAGTCGCCTTGAACTTTTTGGGCCGACGCTTCGTTCGGGAGTTATAGATTTTTTTGTCACAAAAAACCCGTGAATGTTTACCCGGTTGTTAAGAAAAAAAGCTATAACTTTCGAACAAAGCGTCGGCCCAAGTCCGGCAGAGTCTCAAAATTTTCGTTTTCGTTCAAGGAATGTAAAAAAAATAGATTTTAATAATTAAGGGTACTTTTTCTTCATGCAATTTTTTACTAATAAAATACGTATATTTACCGGTTTTTTATGACAAAAAAAGCTATAACTTTCGAACGAAACGTCGGCCCACGTCCGGTCGGATCTCAAAATTTTTCTTTTCGTCCGAAGAATTTGAAAAAAAATCAATTTCAATAATTAAGGGTACTTTTTTTCATGCAAATTTTCACTATTAAAATACGTAAACTTACGGGTTTTTTGTGACAAAAAAATCTATAACTCCCGAACGAAGCGTCAGCCCGAAAAGTTCAACGTGGCTAAATTTTCGTTTTTGTTCAAGGAATTGAAAAAAAAATACATTCCAAAAATAAAGGGTACTTTTTTTGTTTTATTTCCTTTTTAATTTTAAATTGTTTATAAATAATTGTTGAATTTGTGCACCATAATCGTAAATGTTTTCAATGTATAGAGCGTTCAAAAACAAAAAAAAAAGACCGGTGGTTTTTCGAGTTATCACTAACCGTTGCTAAGATATATCGATTTAAATGACCGAATGTGGCCAATACTTCAAAAACGTCATTTGACTGTATTTCAAAAGTGGGGGCTCAAAATAAAAAACGCCGAAATACATGTCTCTATATTTTCAACACATATGAACAAAAAAAATGGGGGGCAAAAATTTTGACCCAACTGTCCGAAGTTGCCGAAATTCCCAGGAATACCCCATATACATTTATAGGATTTAACGGGTTGGTCTCGAAGTTCAGAATCTCATTCGGCCGAAAACCATCTTCACGCGGTACACCGAGCTACGCCACTATATCTATATATACTAGGGCGGCTTGAGAAAAAAATTTTTTTTTTCTTTCAATCAAAATACATTCACGCCAAAGTATCTTCCATCAAGAGAATCGTGTCCAAAAATAAGCCCGATCGGACCATTTTTAGGTGTCGCGTAAGATTTTTCTAGTTTTCCCATTTGATTAACATGGGAAGAACGAAAAGGGTCCATTAAAAAAATCGTAGCTCCGCTAATTTTATAGGTACATTGATCCCGTTAGTCCCATTTGAAAGCTCTTGAAAAACCGCTTAAAATGGCATGCGGACCTTTGAAATCCGATTGCACATTCCGTTGATAATTTCTTACGAAACCACAAAATTATTGATGAAAGTCAAAATGGGATCCCAAAGGTCCGCACGCCATTTTAAGCGGTTTTTCAAGAGCTTTCAAATGGGACTAACGGGATCAATGTACCTATGAAATTGGCGGAGCTACCATTTTTTGAATGGAAACTTTATGCCCTTCCCATGTTAATCAAATGGGAAAACTAGAAAAATCTTGCGCGACCCCTAAATATGGTCATCGGGCTCATTTTTGGACACGATTCTCTTGATGGAAGATACTTTGGCGTGAATGTATTTTGATTTAAAGAGAAAAAAAAGTTTTTTTCAAGCCGCCCTAATATATACGTTTTCGGCTGTATGAGATTCGGGATTTCGAGACCTACCGAAGGTTTTTAAAATTTTTGAAACTTTTTCTTTCAATGACCTTGAAACATGGTAAAAAATCGTTTCCGTGCCCAACATCCACATACAAAAATGCTCAGGAGCACCCCCAGAATCACATATTTTCATCCCAGGGAAATCGGGGTGGCGTCCATTTTCTGCATAATTACCATTTATTGTTTGAATTGGACAGTATTGACATATTTCGAGATTATTTTTCCCTGGGATGTCTATACATTTATGGGATAGAAGTGGTTCGTTTTTATATAGTTATATTGATTTTCCTTTTTGCTTTTCGGATACATTTTTTAGTTTGTTTCTCAACATCTTTTTGTTGCTCCGTCATTTATATTATGGTAGATTGGAACTCCGCCTGCCCTCTTATGTGGTCGTTTATATTAAGCTACAATTTCAACATTTGGAATGGCTAAAATGTTTTTATTATTCATCCACGTCTCGGAAAGAATTAGAAAATTCGACGACGATGTTATTCTGTCTTATTGGATATCCTGTACATGAGCTCGTAAGCTTTGGAAGTTGAAGGTGAACAGTGACAACCCTTTCCTTGTATTTATTAAATCATGTATTAATTTCTCAATTGCTTTAATTTGATTCAGGTTCGGCCTTTTAAAACTCAGCTCGCAACTCAATTGTGGATACTGCTGCTCTTCGACCATGATAAAATGTTCTATAATTTTTTTTCGAAACGAGGTGTTGCACATTTAATCCTGCCTTTCGGCGTGCACGAAATTTCCGTACACGTTCCGTTGAACTTTTTGCGGCCTTTTTTATTTTATTCTATCTTTTTTGCTGCTGATACTCAGGAATTTTTTCGGCATTCATTTTTGGCATACTTGGAAAATGTTTTATTAAAATGATAGAAATATTCACAAAAACGATACTCGTGAACAGTACTCCACGCTGGCTATGGCGCCTTTTCCCAAGGCTTTGAAATACGCACACACACGTACTTAATACACGCTTTGAACGCTTCGACCAAAGCACGATAAGGCAGTGCAAAATAAGCACTATTCTCACTTAGTCCAGTCGAATACTCCAAAAGTGGACGGTCTCTGAGGGTAATACGCTTTTTTAACCACAGGTAGAGGACTGGCGACTGAAAGATACCCGGTTGGAATTGTTGACCTGCAACATCAGCGACCTTTAAAAAAGTGGGTTGAAAACGTTAGCATTATCATAGTTCGAAAATTAATGTTTTAATCGTTTTAAGAGTTTCATTGGGCGTAACCCTGTATTTTTTCTAATAAGAGCGCAGGAACAATATGAGTATTCGGGGTTGATGGGAAAACCCGTGTCTGTAGAAGCTGAGCACCACTGGCGGAGACAGCGTCAGAGCAATGGGTCTGCCAAACACGCCTCTTCTCTCTCCTTCCAAATATTCTGTCAAACGATGTTTACATAGAGCAAAAATAAAACAAGTGGCCCCCTCGAAAATCCGTCACTCGGGGATATGAAAGTAATGAACATATTCTGATACTTTTCAGAGATACAAGAATACGTATTTTTTGTTTTTTCGAAATTTCCATTTTTCTAAAAGTTATTAACATTCGAATTTTTATGTATTGATTTAGAAGAAAATTTTTTTCTCTCGATCTATTTGATAAAATTGAATAATATTCTTAGGGAATATTTCTAACAAACTGTTCTATTCAATGACATTTTTTTTTGAAAACGTGATGCAAACATTTACCTAAAATATAAACGATTTCTTTAAACAAATAGAAAATTCAACGACTTCTCCATCGATTTTTATATTTTTTCTTATAGACATTCATTCCGTGTTCAATCGAGAAGATTTTCCCGTTGGAAAAAGTTTGGAACTTACATTTTTGAAAAAGTTATGAGGATTTTTCTGTTGAGTCGCGCGTCAGGTGGCGAGGCATTCACAGCGCGCGACGCGCATTGTGCGTGCATATTAGGCCGGCTTGAAAAAAAAACTTTTTTTTTTTTCAATTAAAATACATTCACGCCAAAGTATCTTCCATAAAGAAAGTCGTGTCCAAAGATAAGCCCGATCAGACCATTTTTAGGGGTCGCGCAAGATTTTTCTAGTTTTCCCATTTGATTAACATAGGAAGAACGCAAAGTTTCCATTCAAAAAATCGTAGCTCCAGCAGATTTATAGGTACACTAGCTTTTACCCGCGACTTCGTCCGCGTAGATTTCGGTTTTGAACCGACGACCGATACGTCGAACCCCCTCCTCCCGTTGCCCTTCCGACCCGCCCTTCGCCCCCCACCCCCCGTCGATTCCCGTCGAACCACAATACGAAAACCATAAGACAGAGACAGTATACGAAGATCCGCACAGAGAGGAGACGCTGAGAATACAATTTTCCGAACAAACGTTTACAACCCCATTTTACTCCCTCAGGATTTTATTTTCGAAAAATCCTTTCTTAGTAATGTCGCGATAGCTACCCTAATATCAAATTCGAATCGCGCGCCACGGCAATAACGAGCCGAGCGCCGCGATACCGACGAACCGCGCGCCACAACGAGGAAGGAGGAGATGATCCGCGGAACGCCGGAACGGGAACGAACAAGAACGAAAAAGGAGGAACGAAAAGAAACGGGCAATCTTTCACCAACCGCCACACGAAACGCACTAATTAAAGATATTTCTCTCTCAGTGAAGAAGAAGGAGAAGGATTCTCCCTAATCCAGCCGAAAGAAAAAGAGTCCTGGAGGAGGGCTGCACCGGCGATAGTACTCGACGAGGGATTTCGGGCAGAACCCGATTTTGCGGCTCCACACGTCGGACCACGGGGAGACAACCCGTGAGGTTACAACGAAGCACGTGCAATCGGAAATCGCCGCAACGTCGAATCATCAGGGAATAAAGAGAGGCTACGCCGACGAGAACTTCAACAACGGGTAAAACCCAAGAGAGCGTCACGAGGTCAGGTATTTCGCCAAGGGCCGCATGGCCGGAGGCTTTCGCATATTATAACCTAAAAACGCCACGTGGCGCTTTACGGTGTGGAGTCGATTTACGGTTAAAAGTGCATTCCTCATACCCATTAAACATTCAATCGTCACAAAATACGTATCAAAAGGGGCTGGTTAAAAAGTGCATTCCTCATACAACATTAAACATTCAATCGTCACAAGATACGTATCAAAAAAGGCTACAAAGCCCAAGAAACATCTCAACGTTTCCTTTGAAACAGCAACGTTACAACGAATCCAGAAGTTTGAATCATCGTGAAGATATAATTCAGAGTTCGTCGGAATAATTGTGAAGAAAGAATTTCGAAGAACGGAATGAGCAAAGTAGATCAATCAAGTGTGTCTCGTCGACGCTTTAAACGTTGACGGTCCGTGGTCTAATAACATTTCTAAGGCCACTATCGCCTCGATTCATCTGTGTGTATTTAAAAATCTAGCAAATAGTTGTACCAGTCGCTAAGACGACTGGTCGTTATCGTTAATCAAATCCGTCAAAGTAAGCCCTCGCTTATATCGTTCATTATAGTGTGCCAAAGTATTTTGATAACTCGTTGTACCAGTCGCTTAGACGACTGGTGGCTATCATTAATCAAATTCGTCAAAATAAGCTCTCGCTTATATCGTTTATTATTTCGTATTAAGAGGATTTTGGTAGCCCGCTGTACCAGTCGCTAAGACGACTGGTCGTTATCATTAATCGAACTCATCGCAGCTAGGATGTCCCTACGAGCTCTGATTGATAACTATACATCTGACTAATCTGATAACATACAAATTCGTCAGAATAAGCTCTCGCTTATATCGTTTATTATTTCGTATTGAAAGTATTTTGATAACTCGTGGTACCAGTCGCTAAGACGGCTGTTCGTCGTCGTTGTAATTCGATTTGTTATCAACAAAAATATATAACTAATGAAGAATAATTGTCATATCCATCTAACATGCTAAATAACATTTGAGTTTGTTGAAAAATAAAACATCGTTTTCCATCGGCTCAGGCGGATAACCGATTTATTGAGCAACACTTACATAGTGTAACCCTCGTGCTCCCATTATCTACTCAAGTTGACGATTTGAATATAAAGTAACAAAGAAAATTGTTACAGTAAGCACCTATTGTGTAACCCGAACTTACATGTAAGATTCAAGCTATCTATCTATTGCCGTTCCAGAGATACAGTAACAACGGTTACGAACGCCCACACCCTATTCTACCCCCTTAGGGGTTGATTTTTGAAAAATCCTTCTTCAGTGAGCACCTACTGTATGAGCCGAACCTCCATGCAAAATTTCAACTCTCTATCTATTGCCGTTCCCGAGAGACAGTTACAATGGTTACAAACGCCCACACCCCAATCCACCCCCTTGGGGGTTGATTTTTAAAAAATCCTTTTCCAGTGAGCACCTACTGTATGAGCCGAACCTCCATGGCAAATTTCAACTCTCTATCTATTGCCGTTCCAGAGATACAGTAACAATGGTTCCAAACGCCCACACCCCATTCGGCCCCTTTAGGGGTTGATTTTTAAAAAATCCTTCTTCAGTGAGCATCTACTGTATGAGCCGAACCTCCATGGCAAATTTCAACTCTCTATCTATTGCCGTTCCAGAGATACAGTAACAATGGTTACAAACGCCCACACCCCATTCCACCCCCTTAGGGGTTGATTTTCGAAAAATCCTTTCTTAGTGGACCTCTACACCCTCCAAGGAACCTATATTCCAAATTTCATTTTCCTATCTTCAGTGGTTTAGGCTGTGCGTTGTCTGTCAGTCAGTCAGTCACGGAACAGTTTTATATATATATAGATTAATCTGGTTAGTTCCATTTAAAAGCTCTTGAAAAACCGCTTAAAATGACGTGCGGACCTTTGAAATCCGATTGCAACTTCCGTCGATAATTTCTCTTACGAAACAACAAAATTATTGATGGAAGTTGCAATGGGATATCGAAGGTGCGCACACCATTTTAAGCGGTTTTTCAAGAGCTTTGAAATGGAACTAACCGGATTAATTAACCTATAAAATTGGCGGAGCTACGATTTTTTTACTGGAAACTTTTCGTTCTTCCCATGTTAATCAAATGAGAAAACTAGAAAAATCTTGCACGACCCCTAAAAATGGTCCGATCAGGCTTATTTTTGGACACGATTCTCTTGATGGAAGATACTTTGGCGTGAATGTATTTTGATTGAATAAAAAAAAGTTTTTTTTTCAAGCCGGCCTAGTGCATATATAAGTAAGGTTTGCATTACAAACAACAATTTGGTGAAAACAAATGCATATCTTTATTTATCAATGCTTACAAAAATATTATTTTCGTTTTTTTGTTGATCCTTGTTTTTACTAATGTGCTAATGACAAACTTTTCAAAATCCGAAAAAACTTTGCACAAAATTTTGTTTATATCGACTGGAACGTAGCAATGATGCTGTCGAGTATTTTTCAACGTTTTTGCCATTGTATACCGGGTCTTTGATAATTCTTCATGCTTATTTCGTGCAAAGTTTTTCCCGATTCTGAAGAGTCTGTCATTAGCGCATTAGTAAAAACAAGAATCAACAAAAATAGAGAAAATAATATATTTGTAAGCGTTGAAAAATAAAGATATGCGTTTGATTTTATTAAATTGTTGTTTGTAATGCGAACCTTACTTATATATGCACGCACAATGCGCGTCGCGCGCTGTGAATGCCTCGCCACCTGACGCGCGACTTAACAGAAAAATCCTCATAACTTTTTCAAAAATGTAACGGTCGATATTGCTACAGTAATCAATTTAGGGCCAAGAGTACGTAAGAAAATTCGTGACACGAGAAAATAGGTAAAATCGTTTTTATATCGCCGCCGTGTGTGTACAATTTGGGTGTATCGCTTCCCCTACATGCACCTGTCGCTTCGCTCTTTAAATTGTGGGGGACGTGGGTCGGGACGGGAGTTGTGTTTCTCGACGCGATGTTCCTCTTCACCCCGCGGGGCCGCGGAGCTGGAGCGCTGGTGCTTGCAGCGGCGATAGGGGTAGCACCTCTCCTGCCGCAAGAAGCTCGATCGATGGTCGATACCTCGGTGCTCGCTGTACCCCCTCCGTGCGGCCTGCTTCGAAGCAGGGGCGCGCTTCTCGTTCGGCCGGTGACGGATAGATGATCGATGCGCTTGCTTGCGCTCCCGATGCGCTTCCATGTGATTTTGATGCTGTAACAAATCTAGCAGAAGAGGAGGGAACTTGGAATCTTTTCGATTTCCAACATAGATTGATGATGCTTCAAGTGACTTCCTTCCTCCTTGGAAATTGCAGTTTCTTCCGTCTGTCTTTCTGGCTGTTTGCTCGTACTCCACCCTTTCTCTAGCTGGCTCGGTGGCTGACTCTGTGGCTGATACGGCGATGGCTGGAGGTCCGGAGGTTTCTGAAACAAATAATTGACTATCCTTTTTCGGTCTTGTCGTGCCCTTTTTATATGATTTCGGGTGCCTCCGCTCGTTCGATCCCGTCTTTTCATTGGTTGGGGTCCCCTCCTCCATCGGTGTATCGTCCGTTGGCACGTGCCGGAGATTTTAACCGTGGGCCCTCCAAGGCCGCTGGGTGTTGCTGGTCGTCTGGGGTACCGAGGTATCGTTCTTCGTTTTGCGGGTAATAATTTCGGAATATTATAATTCCGAAGTTATTATGGACGGCGGCCGTGGCCTTTTGAAGGCCGTTGGGTGATATGATTTTTGTAATAATAATATTTCACGAGGAATGTGGCTTAGGGAGACCCCCCTTCCAGGTTCTATTACGGTGCGTGGCTCGATACATTTTAATATTATTTCTTTTTGTCGTGGTCTCGCCGCTCGCGCTCGAGTCGGCGGACCTTAGGTAGGATGTGACACACGTTTTATTTGTCACAGTAAGTTCCAAACTTTTTCCAACGGGAAAATCTTCTCGATTGA
This sequence comes from Sussaba pulchella, assembly GCA_963971145.1. NCBI lineage: Eukaryota > Metazoa > Arthropoda > Insecta > Hymenoptera > Ichneumonidae > Sussaba > Sussaba pulchella. The sequence continues at coordinate 164,031 of CAXAQZ010001352.1, forward strand.
ACACGGAATGAATGTCTATAAGAAAAAATATTAAAATCGACAGAGAAGTTGTTGAATTTTCTATTTGTTTAAAAAAATTGTTTATATTTTAGGTAAATGTTTGCATCACGTTTTTAAAAAAAATGTCATTGAATAGAACAGTTTGTTAGAAATATTCCCTAAGAATATTATTCAATTTTATCAAATAGATCGAGAGAAAAAAATTTTCTTCTAAATCAATACATAAAAATTCGAATGTTAATAACTTTTAGAAAAATGGAAATTTCGAAAAAACGAAAAATACGTATTCTAGTATCTCTGAAAAGTATCAGAATATGTTCATTACTTTCATATCCCCGAGTGACGGATTTTTCAGGGGGCCACTTGTTTTATTTTTGCTTATATAAAGCGCCGAACAGTGGGAGAAGTGTGGCAATGAGTGCGAGCGGTTCGGACATACAGCTGGCTCTCGCTCCCAGTGATGCGTAGCCAGTAAATTGTGTTGGTCAATGATTATAAAACCCATTAGTGAACAATAGCGCGGGCTCTTAGAATAAAAATTATTTCCCACAAATGTAGAGCAACTTATTCTGATTCGATACATACCAAAGAAAATCGCAAAATATCAAAATTTATATCATTTGTGAATTTTCAAAGTTACTATATTTGCGCGTCAACCTCTAAGGTCTACATCGTTCTTACGCCCTTGTTTGCGAAAATACAGACTTATGTTCAATAAAAAATTTTGTGTATTTTTCAATTTAAAACAATTTTTGTTTGAAACATTTTTCGATTAGAACATTAATTCTCGAAATATGATGATTCTCACGTTTTTAACCCACTTTTTCAAAGGTCGCTGATGTCGCGGGTCAAAAATTGTAACGGAGTATTCTTCAGTAGCCAGTCCCCTACCTTCGGTTAAAAAGCGTATTACCCTCAAAGACCGTCCACTTTTGGAGTATTCGACTGGACTACACTATACGACGCCCCTGCTCTCGGTTCGGCTCGGCAATACGCAGGCGCCCACAACGCTTGGTAGACAAGAGTGGGGAGGCTACGAAAATGCACAAAAACGAGACGAAGATAATAGGAAACACCGTATATCTGCATTCTATCTCATTCCCTCGCAGGCTAAATCCTATAAATGTATATGTATGCCTCTTTTTACTGTTGCTTTTTCGTTTCATTGAGTTTCAAATCACAACGGTGCTAAAGAAGTTTCACTTTTAAAACTTTTCCGAAAAATCTTGTATCCTGATCTAGCGATATATCCGCTGAAGAATTTTAGACCAAGAAATCCCTGGTGTTCCAAATATTCTAGGCGGGCTCTTGCCAAAACTTTTGAAGAACACAATTTTTAGGAAAACGCGTTTGAAGATATATGAACCAATGAAACATGATTGAAGAAATAAACGATTTAATCGGCTATGCCAGCGCTATAGAGCTGTCCATCCTGGTGACGGGGATGTTCTCGACTCGCCACTTGCTCCTCTCTCTTCTGGATCCTGTCCAGTTTCGCTGCGGCGCCGATCCTTGGCTCTGAGCGCTCGATGCGTTCCTCCACCAGTCGAGAACCGCGCGCCTTCGATTCTGACCCCAAGGTGATTTGCACTCCGTTTTTATCCATTATTAACCGACTTCAATTCAACAAGATGAAAAATATGAAAAAACTCCCGACTGGTGAAGTTATCTTGCATAATAAATGAGTTTATATAAAAATTTAAAAAGGAATAAATAATTCTCGACATCATGTTAGTTCATTAATAATTTGAATTATGACCGTTTATGTTTATATATTCTTCATGACTTTTATAAAGCTTTCAATTCAGTCGTGAAACGTCTTCTACCGTCTAGTCAAGACCATATATTGCATATCATTTTACTGTTCAATTAATGACGTCTCTCGACTTGAATTGAAGGCTTTGTAAGAGTCATGAAGAATATATAATTAAGAACCGTCCTAATTCAAATTCTTAATGAACTAACATGATGTCGAGAATTATTTCATCCTTTTTATATTTTTATATAGGCTCATTTATTATGCAAGACAACTTCAGCAGTCGGGAGTTTTTTCAAATGTTTAAATTTGTTTAATTTTACACTTTTTACAGAAGATTATTTGCATGAGGTCAATTGTATACAGCGCGCAGCCGTGCCCGATTCGCCGCAGGCCTTACCATTCGCCTATTGATGGACGGGAAGAAATTATCCTTACGGTGGAACATCATTTAAAAAATTGTAACGGAGTCTTGGTGGGAATAGTAATATTCTTATTCCACGGTTTTTGATCTATATATCTAAAAACTGAAAAATTAATTACAACAAATATATATGGGGCATTCCACGGCAAACCGGATAGTCGCGTACCCTTGACTCAACATTTTTGCCCCACGATTTTTTACATTAATAAACATTGTAAATGGAGGGACACGTGTATCGGGGTTTGCCGTTTTCAACGCCCGCTATTGAGATGCAGTAGAATGAAAGTTTTCAATTATTGAGGACATTTCGTATTTCAAATCGATATATCTCAACAACTGCCAATGATTATTAAGAAAACCAGATAAGATTTATTTTGTTCCTACACGGTCTATGCGATGGAAATAATAAGTACAATTATTTTGCACCGTTTGAACATTATTACTTAGCAATTGATCGACTCAACATAAAATATCTCAAAAAACACCTCTTTTATTTTTCTTATTTTTTTTCTCTGAGTTCTTTAAATGAGAACAAAACGATTAAGACCACCCTCAACTTGGCTATCGGCTTAGTTGAGAAGTTACAGTGTTTTTAACTCCCGGCTGAAAACGGGAGTTATGTGTTTCGTCGTGAGCAACGTGAATTGGCGTTTTGTCGGTAACGCGTTTTTGGCCAAACGGCTGATTTTCTTCTTACAAATTGATGTACATCGGTGTCGGAAGTCACAGAGAGGGTTTTGCTTCCATAATATTTATGATCAGATCTCAACTCGCGGAGATATTAAATGTAGAAATTTGAACGCTTTCGAACGTTTTCTTCAAATCGCAATTTTGATCGGTTCGACTGCATGCATTGCAGACTTCACGGCATCGTCAGCTGTGACAGCGCGTGTGTAAGTGCAGTGGAACGTATCCGTGTATTTTGCATCGAGGCTCTGGACGATATCGCTGAGTGCGAGAGAGACAGCGCGATTGGTCGATCGTTTTAACCTCGAAACAAAACTTTCAACGGAAATTTTTTTTTTTTTCTCGAGTGATTCAGAGTGAACATTTTTTATCAATTGATTTCACGTATAAACGATATTTTTTTAAAGAGTGCATTTTCCATTTAACGTTCAATAATTAGCTAGTTAGCAGGATTGATCTACTGACGATTTTAACAAGCACGTCGAATTAATAATTCTGGATACTTGTATTCGGGCGTGAAATTGAGATGTATGTGAATGTAGAGGTTAGGTCGGATGACGTGGTTATGCCCGGTGATATTGTTTTATTTATGGCCATCAACTGATTTCACGTACGAACGATATTGTTTAATGAGTTCATTCTTTTTTATTCAACGTATGATAATGTTATCAGGATTGTGAAAAACGTGAATATTGATGTTCAGCTGGACGATGTGGTTATGCCCAGTGATATTGTTTACCTCGGTGGAATTGGCAATTCGAAAGAAAAAAATTGTTGTCGGATTCAATTTTTTTTACTTTATCTTCCAACCGACAAAACTTTAGACACAGCGATTTGTCAGAATGCACAATATGTATATTTGTTTTCATTATTTTTCCTATATGAGTCAGGTCCATTTCGAAGCTGCATTCATTCAATGTTCACCTGCTCAAGACATATTCAAAACCTATAATGACTGGGAAGGACGAGCGGAATGCACTGACATCTGGTCAAGGCTACGTCGAGCCGCGCTCGAAAACTGTGCAATGCGCAGACATTTGGTCTAGGCTACATAGAGCCGCGCTTATAATCTCCATAATGCACTGCGATTTGGTCAAGGCTGTATTAAGCCGCCCTCAAGACTCCACGATGGGCTGACAATTTGTCATGGCTACATGGAGCCGCGCTGAACAATCACATGATGCGCTGCCATTTCGCTGAGACTGTACTCAACTGCGCCCAAGGACAACCAGCATGTGCCGCAGCTAGTCGATACTTTCAAAGTCTTGTCTCATCAAATTTCTATACAGTGGTCACGTTTTACGATATTGAATCGATAAACAATAGTACATTATGACACTAGTAGGAAAAATTGTTTTGTGACGTGGACGTCTTGTTCGAGCCAAATGATTTCAATCATTGGCGGACGTGGAGAAAATTATATCAAATTATCTTTAAAAAGTATGAAATAAAATAAATTTAAAAAATTTAAAAAAACTCCCGGCTGGAGTAAAAATCGAAAACAAAAAAAATTAGAACGAAAAAAAAGTAATCTGATAGAAAGCATGGATTAAATTCATGAATCTAAAAAGAATACAACAAATTAATAAATTTAAAATGGAAAAAACAAATTAGTGAAATTAAAAGAATGAAATAAATAAATAAATGCAAAAAGGATGAAATAATTCAAGAAGTCATCTTAGTTTATTCGTAGTTTGAATTATGATCGTTCGTTTGTATGAGTTCAATTTTTTGAATCGTGGTAATTTTCTCTCTGCCCTCAATTCAGTCGGGAGACGTCATTCATTAACCATAAATATGATATAGGATATAGATGTTTGACAGTGCAAAGAAGACGCCATTAGATAATTGAACATGAAGACGATCTGGATTTAGATGTTCGACGATACGAAAGAAAACGTCTCCCGACTGAATTGAGGGCAGTGAGAAAATTACCACGATTCAAAAAATTGAACTCATACAAACGAACGATCATAATTCAAACTACGAATAAACTAAGATGACTTCTTGAATTATTTCATCCTTTTTGAATTTATTTATTTATTTCATTCTTTTAATTTCACTAATTTGTTTTTTCCATTTTAAATTTATTAATTTGTTGTATTCTTTTTAGATTCATGAATTTTATCCATGCTTTCTATCAGATTACTTTTTTTTCGTTCTAATTTTTTTTGTTTTCGATTTTTACTCCAGCCGGGAGTTTTTTTAAATTTTTTAAATTTATTTTATTTGTCATGAAAGACACGTTTAGTTTGATTTATTTCATGACCAAAAAAGATGTAACTTTTCAACTAAGCCGATAGCCAAGTTAAGGGTGGTCTTAATCGATTCGTTTTTATTCAAAGAGTTCAGAGGAAAAAAAGGTTTTTCTTGAGGCATTTAATGATTAGATGATTAATTGTTAATTAATAATTGTTCAAACGGTGCAACATAATTGTACTCATTTTTATCGCATAGACCGTATATCATTGGCGGTTGTTAAGATATATTGATTTGAAATACGAAATATCGTCAATAATTGAAAACCTTTATTCTACTGCATCCCAATAGTAAAATCATTGCAACCTGAGATGTATAATTGAGACCAAGCCTAATGAATCCTGAAAATAAAAACAGCGAGAAACGATTATCATCGCAAGCGTGAGATGTGGAATTGAGACCAGGTCCGATGAATTCTGAAAATAAAATAAATACAGCGAAAAATCATTGCACTGTTGGTGGAAGAAAAGCCCTTGATGAAACTACAGGACAAGAAGCTTGGAGGCTCCGCCGGAACCTCAGACTAGCAAAGCAGTAGAAAGAAAAGAGCCATATCGAAGAATCACTTCAATCACAGAATAAAGCGCAAGAGTTGTATTGCGAGTATATGCTTAATGAGCGCATCTGAACTCGAGAGGAAACGTAAATCAATTTGAAAGAGAAATAAAAAAATGATATCGGTTATGGTTACCACTTACCTGGCTCAAAATATACTTGTATGATTATTTTTTTGATTAAAAGAAAATAAAATAGCTCAAAATTTTCACGCAATCAATTCCAATCCTTACACTGATAAGAACCGAATGAGTTGTATACTCGAGAGGAAACATAAATCAATCTAAATGAGAAGAATTGTTTTATTTTTAATCAAAGGCAAATAGAATAGTTAATTTTTTGTCATGCAATAAATTCCAAACATCACACTGATAATAACCGAATGACCTTTACTCAAGGGGAAAAACATCAATCAATTTGAATGAGAAAAATATTATTCGTTATGGTTACCGCTTACCTGGCTGCAAATATACTTATATAATCATTATTTCTCTTCCTTGCGATAAATTCTAGTCTTCACGCTGAAAAACTTTCAAATTGCCGCGAGGTTACTTTTTAACTCCCAGCTAAAAACGGGAGTTACGTTTTTCGTCGTGTTTCCGCGAGACACCGATTCCTTCCTCACGAATGTTTGCTCAAACGGCTAATCTTCTTCAAACAAATTTTTGCGATTTGCGGAGAATTCGACTAAAACCATTCGACTAAAAACAATTCGACTAAAACAATTCGACTGAAATACAATACGACTAAAAACAATTCAACTAAAACGATTCGACTAAAACAATTTGACTAAAACAATTCGACTAAAAACAATTCGACTAAAACAATTCGACTAAAATACAATTCGACTAAAAGACAATTTGACTAAAATACAATTCGACTAAAATACAATTCGACTAAAATACAATTCGACTAAAAACAATTCGGCTAAAAACAATTCGACTAAAACAATTCGACTAAAATACAATTCGACTAAAAACAATTCGACTAAAAACAATTCGACTAAAACAATTCGACTAAAACAATTCGACTAAAAAAATTCGACAGATTATTGGGTACTCGGGAGTTTAGGGTGATAAGTTATTTTTTTTTAGTTTTTTTTTGGTGGGTGTGGGGGTGATTCGGGGGGGTGTCCACAACCTATCCCCATTAAAATTTCGCGGTGGTCAACCCATAGAAAAAAGTTACAGCCCCATAAAGTTCACGATTTTTAGGGAAAAAGGCAATGAATCTGAGCTCATTTTCACATTGTAGCTCTAAATTACATCGTAGTTCATCTTTTTTCACCCCCCCCCCCCCCCCCCCCGCCGGGGCTCAAATAGCTGGTGAGTCGGATTTTCGATATTGAGTCGAATGATAGCAAGCATGGGTTCGAAAGAGACGAGTAAATTGGGAAGGAGGAGTCTAATTGCGGTGGTCGGATGACATCAGAGGGGGGGGGGGATGAAAAAAAAACAATAACCCTGAATCCCCTAGTACCCAAAGATAAAGAAAAAACTAACAATAACCCTAAATCCCCGAGTACCCAAAAAGAAATCAGCAAACTAACTAATCACCCTAAACCCCCTAGTACTTAAATATAAATAAAAAACTAACTAATCACCCTAAGCTCCCGAGTACTTAAAAATAAATAAAAAAACTAACTAATCACCCTAAACCCCCGAGTATCCGGGAATAATAGAATAAATAGAAAAAACTAACTAATCACCCTAAACCCCCGAATACCCAAAAGAAAATAAAAAACCAACTAATCACCCTTAACCTCCGAGTACCCAAAAATAAAAATAAAAAACTAATTGATCACCCTAAGCCCCCGAGTACTTAAAAATAAAAAGAAGAAAAAACTCATCACCTTAAACCCCCTAGCACCCAAAAATGAATTTGAAAAACTGTATAATCACCCTAAGCCCATGGGTACCAAAAAAAATAATAAAAAAACTAACTATTCACCCTAAACCTCCGAGTACCGAAAAATAAATTGAAAAACTAGCTTATCACCCTAACCCCCCGAGTTTCCAAAAATAAATAAATAAAGTAACTCATCACCCTAAACCCCCGAATACCCAAAATTAATTAAAAAAACTAACTACTCACCCTAAATCTCCGAGTACCCAAAAATAAATAAAAAAACTAACTAATCACCCTAAACCCCCGAGTACCCAAAAATCTGTCGAATTGTTTTTAGTCGAATTGTTTTAGTCGAATCCTTTTTAGTCGAATTGTGATTTAGTCGATTGTTTTAGTCGAATTGTTTTTAGTCGAATTGTTTTTAGTCGAATTGTTTTTAGTCGAATTATATTTTAGTCGTATTCTATCTTAGTCGAATTGTATTTTTAACTCCCGGCTGAAAACGGGAGTTATGTGTTCCGTCGTGTTCCCGCGAAACAGCGATTCCTAGTTCACGAATGTTTGCTCAAACGACTAATCTTCTACAAACGAATATTTGCACATCGGTTCCGTTGACCACACAGATAGTTTCTGAATCATAATATTTATGTTCGGATGTGAAGTCGTAAAGATAATAGATGTTGATTAAACGCGTTTTTTCGAAATTTCCATATCGATGCTGGCCACAGTAGAGCTCCAGCGAGCCCGCTGATTGGCTAGGCAATACTCGCATCGTTCTTCATAGCCTAACTTCATTCCGATGTCGCGTCGTCCGCTTTGACGACAGGGGCGAATCTACCGGATCTAAGCGGTGTTTTCAAACAGGGGCGGATCTAACGGATCTAAGCGGTTTCCAATAACTTTTTTTTATTGATTGATTTCACGTACGAACGATATTTTTTTCATGAGTGCATTTTTTATTTAACGTTTAATAATGTTAGGAGGATTGATCTACTGCTGATTTCATCAATCACGTCGTATTAATAATTCTGGATACTTGTATTCGGGCGCGAAATTAAGATATATGTGAATGTGGAGGTTAGGTCGAAGGACGTGGTTATACCCGGTGATTTTGTTTTATTTATGATTATCAACTGATTCCACGTACGAACGAAATTGTTTAATGAGTTCATTCTGTTTTATTTAACGTATGATAATGTTATCAGGATTGTGAAAAACGTGAATATGGATGATTAGCTAGACGATGTGGTTATGCCCAGTGATATTGTCTACCTCGGTGGAATTGGCAATTTGAAAGAAAAAAATTGTTGTCGGACTCAATTTTTTACTTTATCCTCCAACCGACAAAACTTTAGACAAAGCGATTTGTCAGAATGCACAATATGTATATTTGTTTTCATTGTTTTTTTTATATGAGTCAGGTCCTTTTCGAAGCAGCATTCATTCAACGTTCACTCGTCGAAGCAGCATTCATTCAATGTTCCTTCGCTTAAGACATATTTAAAACTTGTAATGACTGGAAAGGACGAGCGGAATGCGCTGACATCTGGTCAGGGCTGCGTCGAGCAGCGCTCAAAAAACTGTACAATGAACAGAAATTTGGTCTAGGCTACATAGAGCCGCGCTTAAAATCTCCATAATGCACTGAGATTTGGTCAAGGCTCTATTAAGCCGCCCTCAAGACTCCACGATGGGCTGGCAATTTGTCATGGCTACATGGAGCCGCGCTGAACAATCACATGATGCACTGACATTTCGCTGAGACTGTAAGTACTCAACTGCGCCCAAGGACAACCAACATGTGCCGCAGCTAGTCGATACTTTTAAAGTCTTGTCACATCAAATTTCCATACAGTGGTCACGTTTTACGATATTGAATCGATAAACAATAGTACATTATGACACTAGTAGGAAAAATTGTTTTGTGACGTGGACGTCTTGTTCGAGCTAAATGATTCCAATTATTGGCGGACGTGGAGAAAATTATATCAAATTATCTTTAAAAAGTATGAAATAAAATTAATTAAAAAAATTTTAAAGAACTCCCCGCTGGAGTAAAAATCGAACACAAAAAAAGTAATCTGATAGAAAGCATGAATAAAATTCATGGTTCTAAAAAGTATACAACAAATTAATAAATTTAAAATGGACAAAACAAATAAGAAAATTAAAAAGAATGAAATAAATAAATAAATTCAAAAAGGATGAAATAATTCAAGAAGTCATCTTAGTTTATTTATAGTTTGAATTATGATCGTTCGTTTGTATGAGTTCAATTTTTTGAATCGTGGTTATTTCCTCACTGCCCTCAATTCAGTCGGGAGACGTCATTCATTAAACATAAAGATGATATAGGATATAGATGTTTAACAGTGCAAAAAAGACGCCATTAATCGAACATGAAGACGATCTGGATTTAGATGTTCCACGATACGAAAGAAAACGTCCACCGACTTATGTTTAATAAATGACGTCTCCCGACTGAATTAAGGGCAGTGAGGAAATTACCACGATTCAAAAAATTGAACTCATACAAACGAACGATCATAATTCAAACTATGAATAAACTAAGATGACTTCTTGAATTATTTCATCCTTTTTGAATTTATTTATTTGTTTCATTCTTTTAAATTTACTTATTTGTTTTGTCCATTTTAAATTTATAAATTTGTTGTATACTTTTTAGATACATGAATTTTATTCATGCTTTCTATCGGATTACTTTTTTTGTGTTCGATTTTTACTCCAGCCGGGAGTTCTTTAGAATTTTTTAAATTTATTTCTAATCGAATTGTTTTAGTCGAATTGTTTTTAGTCGAATTGTTTTAGTCCAATTGTTTTAGTCATATTATTTTGGTCGAATTGTTTTTACTCGAATTGTTTTTTAGTCGAATTATTTTAGTCGAATTGTTTAAGTCGAATTCTCCGCAGACGCAATTGAGAGCCTTTAATTCAATATAAATTTAGACACCTCAGTCGAATTTTCAGCTCATCGGGATCCTGTGGATTTGGAGGTCAAGGACCGTTGGGGGTGGTTTTCTCGTAAGGGGTTGAAGAAAAAATTTAAAATAGACGGCAATTGAGAGCCTTCAATTCAACATGAATTAAGACATCTGAGTCAAATTTCCAGCTAGTCGGAATCCTGTGGATATGGGGGTCAAGGACCGTTGAGGGTTGTTTTCTCGAAAGGGGTTGGAGCATAAAATAAAAAATTGACAGCAATTGAGAGCTTTCAATTCAAAATTAATTAAGACACCCCAGTCGAGTTTTTAGCTTGTCGGGAACCTGTGGATATGGGGTCAAGGACCGTTGAGGGTGGTTTTCTCGAGAAGGGTGGAGGCATTAAATTTAAATTTGACGTTAATTGAGAGTCATCAATTCAACATGAATTTAGACACCTCAGTCTAATTTACAGCTCGTCGGGATCATGTGGATATGGAGGTCAAGGAGCGTTGGGGGTGATTTTCTCGTAAGGGGTTGAAGCATTAAATTATAAATTGACGGCTATAAAGAGCCTTTAATTCAACATAAATTGAGACACCTCAGTCGAATTTCCAGCTTGTCGGGATCCTGTGGATATGGGGGTCAAGTACAGTCGGGGGTAATTTTCTCGTAAGGGGTTGGAGCATTCAATTCCATAATAACGGCAGTGAAGAGCCTTTGGTTTAACGAAATTTGAGACACTCCAGTTGCATTTCGAGCTCGTCGAGATCCTGTGGATATAGGAGTCAAGGACGGTTGGGGCCGGTTTTCTCGAAAGGGGTTGAAGCATTAAATCAAAAAATAACGGCGATTAAACGTTTTTGGTTTAACATAAATCAAGACACCTCAGTCAAAATTACAGTGCGTCGAGATCCTGTGAATATGGGGGTCGAGGATGGATGGGGTTCGATTTCTTTTAAGGGGTTGAGGCATTAGATTTTAAATTAAAGGCAATTGAGAGCCTTTCATTCAACATGAGTTGAGATACTTCAGTCAAATTTCCAGCTCGTCGGGATCCTGTGGATATGGGGTCAAGGACCGTTGGGGGTGGTTTTCTCGAAAAGGGCATAAAGCATTATATTTAAAATTAACGGCAATTAAGAGCCTTTAATTCAACATAAATTGCAACACCTCAGTCGAGTCTCCAGCTCGTCGGGATCCTGTGGATTTGGGGTCGTGGACCGTTGGGGGCGGCTTTCTCGAAAGGGGTTGAAGCATTAGGTTTCAATTTAACGGCAATTGAGAGTTATAAATTCAACTTAAAATTAGACGACTTAGTCCAATTTCCAGCTTATCGGGATCCTGTGGATATGGGGGTCAAGGACTGTTGGGGGTGGTTTTCGTGAAAGGGGTTGAAGCATCCAATTAAAAATCAACAACAATTTGAAGCCTTCAATTCAACATGAATTGAGACACCTCAGTCGAATTTCCAGCTCGTCGGGATCCTGTGGATATGGGGGGCACGGAACGTTCGGGGGTGGTTTCCTCGGAAAGGGTTTAAGCATTGAATTAAAAATAAACGGCAATCGAGAGCCCTTATCTCTACATGAATTGAGACACCTCAGTCGAATTTCCAGCTCGTCGGGATCCTGTGGTTGTTGGGGTCCAGGACCGTTGGGGGTGGCTTTCCTCGAAAAGGGTTGAAGCATAAAATTAAAAATAAACAGTAATCGAAAGCCTTTGATTCAACATGAATTTGGAAAACTCAGTCAAATTTCCAGCTCGTCGGGATCTTGTGGATATGGGGGTCAAGGACCGTTGGGGGTGGTTTTCTCGTAAGGGATGGAAGTATAAAATTTCAGATTGAAGGCAATGGAAGGCCTCTAATTTAACATGAATGTAGATACCTCAGTCGAATTTCCAGCTCGTCGGGATCCTGTGGATATGGGGGTCAAGGACCGTTGGGGGTGGTTTTCTCGTAAGGGGTTGGAGCATCGAATTTGAAATTGACAACAATTGAAAGCCTTTAATTCCACCTGAATTAAGACACCTCCGTCAAATTTCCAGCTCGCCGGGATCCTGTGGAATAGGGGTCAAGGACCGTTGAGGGTGGTTTTCTCGAGAGGGGTTCAAGCATTGAATCCAAAATTAACGGCAATTGGAAGCCCTTAACTCAACATGAATGAAGACACCTCAGTCGAATTTCAAGCTTGTCGGGATCGTGTCGATATGGGGTCAAGGACCGTTAAGAATGGTATTCTGGACAGAAGTTGAAGCATTAAATTTGATTTTGACGGCAATTGAGAGTCATCAATTCAACATGAATTCGGACGACTCAGTCGAATTTCCAGCTTGTCGGGATCCTGTAGATATGGGGGTCAAGGACCGTTGGGGCTGGTTTTCTCGTAAGGGGTCGAAGCATTTAATTTGAAATTGACGGCAATTGAGAGCCTCCAATTCCGAATGAATTGAAACACCTTAGTCAAATCTCTAGCTTGTCGGGATCCTGTGGATATGGGGGTCGATGACAGTTGGGGGTGGTTTTCTCGAAAAGGGTTGAAGCATTAAATCAAAAATAAACAGCGATTGAGAGCCCTTAGCTCGACATAAATTGAGACACCTCAGTTGAATTTCGAGCTCGTTGAGAAGCTGTGGATATGGGGGTCAAGTACCGTTGGGGGTGGTTTTCTCGTAAGGGGTTGGAGCATAAAATTTCAAATTAACGGCAATAGAGAGCCTCTAATTTAACATGAATGTAGACACCTCAGTCGAATTTCTAGCTCGTCGGGATCCTGTGGATATGGGAGCTAAGCACCGCTGGCAGTCGCTTTTCTGAAAGGGGTTGGAGCATTAAATTTAAAATTAACGGTTATTAAGAGCCTTGGAATTCAACATGAATTTGGACGACTTAGTCGAATTCCCAGCTCGTCGGGATCTTGTGGATATGGGGGTCAAGGACCGTTGGGGGTGGTTTTCCCGTAAGGAGTTGAAGCATTAAATTTCAAATTGGAGGCAATGGGGAGCCTGCGATTACACAGGAATTAAGACACCTCCGTCGAATTTCCAGCTCGTCGGGATCTTGTGGATATGGGGGTCAAGGACCGTTGGGGGTGGTTTTCTTGAGAGGGGTTCAAGCATTAAATCCAAAATTAACGGCAATTAAGAGCCCTTATCTTCACATGAATTAAGACTCCTCAGTCAAATTTCAAGCTCGTCAGGATCGTGTGGATATGGGGTCAAGGACCGTTCGGAATAGTATTCCGGATAGAGATTGGAGCATTAAATTTGAATTTGACGGCAATTGAGAGTCATCAATTCAACATAAATTTAGGCACTTCAATCGAATTTCCAGCTCGTCGGGATCCTGTTGATATGGGGGTGAAGGACCGTTGGGGGTAGTTTTCCCGTAAGGGTTTGAAGCATTAAATTGAAAATTAACGGCAATTAAGAGCCTTTAATTCAACATAAACTTAGACACCTCAGTCGAATTTCCAGCCCGGCGGGATCTTGTGGATATGGGGGTCAAGGTCCGTCGAAGATGGTTTTCTTGAAAAGGGTTGAAGCATTAAATTAAACATGAACGGCAATAAAGAGCTTTCAACTCAACATGAATTAAGACACCTCAGTCGAATTTCCAGCTCGTCGGGATCCTGTGGATATGCGGGTCAAGGACCGTTGGGGGTGGTTACCACGTAAGGAGTTAAAGCATTAAGTTGGAAATTAGGGGCAATTAAGAGCCTTTAATTTAACATGAATGTAGGGACAACAGTCGAATTTCCAGTCGGTCGGGATTCTGTGGATATGGGCGTCAAGGACGGTTGGGGGCGGTTTTCTCGTACGGGGTTAAAGCATTTAATTTGAATTTGACGGCAATTGAGAGTCATGAATTCAACATGAATCGAGACACCTCAGTCGAATTTCCAGCTCGGCGGGATCCTGGGGATATAGGGGTCAAGGAACGTTGGGGGTGGTTTCCTCGAAAAGAGTTGACGCATTGAATTGAAAATAAACGGAAGTCGAGAGCGCTTATCTCAACATGAATTAAGACACCTCAGTCGAATTTCCAGCTTGTCGGGATTCTGTGGATGCGGGGGTCCAGGACCGTTGGGGGTGGCTTTCTCGAAAGGGGTTGAAGCATAAAGATGAAAATTAATGGTAATTAAAAGCCGTTAGCTCAACAGGAATTTGAACGACTCAGTCAAATTTCTAGCTCGTCGGGATCCTGTGGATATGGGGGTCAAGGACCGTTGGGGGTGGTTTTATCGTAAGGGGTGGGAGCATTGAATTTGAAATTGACGGCAATTGAGAGCCTTTGATTCCACATAAATTAAGACACCTCCGTCGAATTTTCGGCTCGTCGGGATTCTGTGGATATATGGAGGTCGATGACCGTTGGAGGTGATTTTCTCTAGAGGGGTTCAAGTATTAAATCCACAATTGAGGGCAATTGAGAGCCCTTAACTCAACATGAATAAAGGCACCTCAGTCGAATTCCAAGCTTGTCGGGATCGTGTCGATATAGGGTCAAGGACCGTTAAGAATGGTATTCTGGATAGTAGTTGAAGCATTAAATCTGAATTGGACGGCAATTGAGAGTCATTAATTCAACATGAATTTAGACACCTCAGGCCGAATTTCCAGCTCGTCGGGATCCCGTGGATATGGAGGTCAAGGAACATTAGGGCTGGTTCCTCGAAAAGGGTTGAAGCATTGAATTGAAAATAAACGGGTATCGAAAGCCCTTATCTCAACATGAACTTAGACACCTCTGTCAAATTTCCAGATCTTTGGGATCACGTGGATGTGGGGGTTAAGGACCGTTGGGGGGTTGCTTTCTCAAAAGGGGTTAAAGCATAAAATCGAAAATTAACGGTAATTGAAAGCCTTTAAATTAACATGAATGTGCGAACCACAGACGAATTTCCAGTCCGTCGGGATCCTGTGGATATGGGGGTCAAGGATGGTTGAGGGCGGTTTTCTCGTAAGGGGTTGAAGCATTTAATTGAAATTGGACGACAATCGAGAGTCATCAATTCAACATGAATTGAGACACATCAGTCGAATTTCCAGGTCGTCGGGATCCTGTGGATATGGGGGTCAAGGAACGTTGGGGGTGGTTTCCTCGAAAAGGGTTGAAGCATTTAATTAAAAATAAACGACAATTACGAGCCCTTATCTCAACATGAATTAAGACTCCTCAGTCGAATTTCCAGCTCGTCGGGATCCTGTGGATGTGGGGGTCCAGGACCGTTCGGGGTGGCTTTCTCGAAAGGGGTTGAAGCGTAAAATTGAAAATTGACGGTAATTAGAAGCATTTATTTCAACCGGAGTTTAGAGGACTCAGTAAAATTTCTAGCTCGTCGGGATCCTGTGGATATGGGGGTCAAGTACCGTTGGGGGTGGTTTTCTCATAAGGGGTTGAA
>CAXAQZ010001353.1:0-5000 GCA_963971145.1 Sussaba pulchella
CGCGGTCGGTCTACGCGTGGATTATTTCCGAGGGCGATCGGTCTACGCGTCAACTCAATGTACATGCGATCGGTCTACGCGTCGAACAACTCTGGTTGCGGTCGGTCTACGCGTGGATTATTCCGGAGTGCGGTCGGTCTACGCGTCAACTCAATGTACATGCGATCGGTCTACGTGTGGATTTTAAAATCCTCTTTCGTTTTTCGATACCAATTTTTTTTTATCAATTTATTAGAATAAATTTTAGGTCAAAATGGTTTTCGCGTTTCATGAAAGAAATTTTTTTTTTTTCGAATTTCAGAAAAACCGATCGGTCTACGCCTGGAATAATTTTAATGTTCTTATTATTTTACAAACGAATTTTTTTTTTTTTTCTTTGGTTTCAAGAAAAAGCGGTCGATCTACGGTCGAAAAATGAAGGTTTATTTATTTCATTTCGATGAAAAAATAATTTGAAAAAAAATTTTTTAACCACGTTTTGATATTGATTGTTACGTTAATGCGATAAGAAGAAAGTTATGTTTTTTTACTTTTCGAGAAAGCGATCGGTCTACGCGTCGAACAACTCTGGTCGCGGTCGGTCTACGCGTGGATTATTCCCGAGTGCGATCGGTCTACGCGTCAACTCAATGTACATGCGATCGGTTTACGCGTCGAACAACTCTGGTCGCGGTCGGTCTACGCGTGGATTATTTCCGAGTGCGGTCGGTCTACGCGTCAACTCAATATACATGCGATCGGTCTACGTGTGGATTTTAAATTCCTCTTTCGTTTTTCGATATCAATTTTTTTCATCAATTCATTAGAATAAATTTTAGGTCAAATTTTTTTTCGCGTTTCATGAAAAAATTTTTTCTTCATTTTCGAATTTCAAAAAAACCGATCGGTCTACGCCTGGAATCATTTTAATGTTCTTATTATTTTACAACCGAATTTTTTTTTTTTTTTTTGGGTTCAAGAAAAAAAGGTCGATCTACGGGTAAAAATTTAAGGTTTATTCATTTCATTCCGATGGAAAAATAATTAAAAAAAAAAAATTTTTAAGCACGTTTCGATATTGATCGTTACGTTAATGCGATAAGAAGAAAGTTATGTTCTTTTACTTTTCGAGAATGCGATCGGTCTACGCGTCGAACAACTCTGGTCGCGGTCGGTCTACGAGTGGATTATTTCCGAGGGCGATCGGTCTACGCGTCAACCCAATGTACATGCGATCGGTCTACGCGTCGAACAACTCTGGTCGCGGTCGGTCTACGCGTGGATTATTCCCGAGTGCGGTCGGTCTACGCGTAAACTCAATGTACACGCGATCGGTCTACGTGTGGATTTTAAAATCCTCTTTCGTTTTTCGATACCAATTTTTTTTCATTAATTTATTAGAATAAATTTTAGGTCAAAATGGTTTTCGCGTTTCATGAAAGAAATTTTTTTTTTTTTCGAATTTCAGAAAAACCGATCGGTCTACGCCTGGAATAATTTTAATGTTCTTATTATTTTACAAACGAATTTTTTTT
Organism: Sussaba pulchella; assembly: GCA_963971145.1. Taxonomy (NCBI): domain Eukaryota; kingdom Metazoa; phylum Arthropoda; class Insecta; order Hymenoptera; family Ichneumonidae; genus Sussaba; species Sussaba pulchella. Next base: position 1,515 of record CAXAQZ010001353.1, read on the forward strand.
TTTTTTTGTTTGGTTTCAAGAAAAAGCGGTCGATCTACGGTCGAAAAATGAAGGTTTATTTATTTCATTTCGATGAAAAAATAATTTTTAAAAAAACTTTTTAACCACGTTTAGATATTGATTGTTACGTTAATGCGATAAGAAGAAAGTTATGTTTTTTTACTTTTCGAGAAAGCGATCGGTCTACGCGTCGAACAACTCTGGTCGCGGTCGGTCTACGCGTGGATTATTCCCGAGTGCGGTCGGTCTACGCGTCAACTCAATGTACATGCGATCGGTCTACGTGTGGATTTTAAATTCCTCTTTCGTTTTTCGATATCAATTTTTTTCATCAATCCATTAGAATAAATTTTAGGTCAAATTTTTTTTCGCGTTTCATGAAAATTTTTTTTCTTCATTTTCGAATTTCAGAAAAACCGATCGGTCTACGCCTGGAATAATTTTAATGTTCTTATTATTTTACAAACGAATTTTTTTTTTTTTTTTTTTGGTTTCAAGAAAAAGCGGTCGATCTACGGTCGAAAAATGAAGGTTTATTTATTTCATTTCGATGAAAAAATAATTTGAAAAAAAATTTTTTAACCACGTTTTGATATTGATTGTCACGTCAATGCGATAAGAAGAAAGTTATGTTTTTTTACTTTTCGAGAAAGCGATCGGTCTACGCGTCGAACAACTCTGGTCGCGGTCGGTCTACGCGTGGATTATTCCCGAGTGCGATCGGTCTACGCGTCAACTCAATGTACATGCGATCGGTCTACGCGTCGAACAACTCTGGTCGCGGTCGGTCTACGCGTGGATTATTTCCGAGTGCGGTCGGTCTACGCGTCAACTCAATATACATGCGATCGGTCTACGTGTGGATTTCAAATTACTCTTTCGTTTTTCGATATCAATTTTTTTCATCAATTCATTAGAATAAATTTTAGGTCAAATTTTTTTTCGCGTTTCATGAAAAATTTTTTTCTTCATTTTCGAATTTCAAAAAAACCGATCGGTCTACGCCTGGAATCATTTTAATGTTCTTATTATTTTACAACCGAATTTTTTTTTTTTTTTTTGGGTTCAAGAAAAAAAGGTCGATCTACGGGTAAAAATTTAAGGTTTATTCATTTTATTCCGATGGAAAAATAATTTTAAAAAAAAAATTTTTAAGCACGTTTTGATATTGATCGTTGCGTTAATGCGATAAGAAGAAAGTTATGTTCTTTTACTTTTCGAGAATGCGATCGGTCTACGCGTCGAACAACTCTGGTCGCGGTCGGTCTACGCGTGGATTATTTCCGAGGGCGATCGGTCTACGCGTCAACCCAATGTACATGCGATCGGTCTACGCGTCGAACAACCCTGGTCGCGGTCGGTCTACGCGTGGATTATTCCCGAGTGCGGTCGGTCTACGCGTAAACTCAATGTACATGCGATCGGTCTACGTGTGGATTTTAAAATCCTCTTTCGTTTTTCGATACCAATTTTTTTCATCAATTTATTAGAATAAATTTTAGGTCAAAATGGTTTTCGCGTTTCATGAAAAAAATTTTTTTTTTTTTCGAATTTCAGAAAAACCGATCGGTCTACGCCTGGAATAATTTTAATGTTCTTATTATTTTACAAACGAATTTTTTTTTTTTTTTTTTTGGTTTCAAGAAAAAGCGGTCGATCTACGGTCGAAAAATGAAGTTTTATTTATTTCATTTCGATGAAAAAATTATTTGAAAAAAAATTTTTTAACCACGTTTTGATATTGATTGTCACGTTAATGCGATAAGAAGAAAGTTATGTTTTTTTACTTTTCGAGAAAGCGATCGGTCTACGCGTCGAACAACTCTGGTCGCGGTCGGTCTACGCGTGGATTATTCCCGAGTGCGATCGGTCTACGCGTCAACTCAATGTACATGCGATCGGTCTACGCGTCGAACAACTCTGGTCGCGGTCGGTCTACGCGTGGATTATTTCCGAGTGCGGTCGGTCTACGCGTCAACTCAATATACATGCGATCGGTCTACGTGTGGATTTTAAATTCCTCTTTCCTTTTTCGATATCAATTTTTTTCATCAATTCATTAGAATAAATTTTAGGTCAAATTTTTTTTCGCGTTTCATGAAAAATTTTTTTCTTCATTTTCGAATTTCAAAAAAACCGATCGGTCTACGCCTGGAATCATTTTAATGTTCTTATTATTTTACAACCGAATTTTTTTTTTTTTTTTGGGTTTAAGAAAAAAAGGTCGATCCACGGGTAAAAATTTAAGGTTTATTCATTTCATTCCGATGGAAAAATAATTTAAAAAAAAAAATTTTTAAGCACGTTTTGATATTGATCGTTACGTTAATGCGATAAGAAGAAAGTTATGTTCTTTTACTTTTCGAGAATGCGATCGGTCTACGCGTCGAACACCTCTGGTCGCGGTCGGTCTACGCGTGGATTATTTCCGAGGGCGATCGGTCTACGCGTCAACCCAATGTACATGCGATCGGTCTACGCGTCGAACAACTCTGGTCGCGGTCGGTCTACGCGTGGATTATTCCCGAGTGCGGTCGGTCTACGCGTCAACTCAATGTACATGCGATCGGTCTACGTGTGGATTTTAAAATCCTCTTTCGTTTTTCGATACCAATTTTTTTTCATCAATTTATTAGAATAAATTTTAGGTCAAAGTGGTTTTCGCGTTTCATGAAAGAAATTTTTTTTTTTTTCGAATTTCAGAAAAACCGATCGGTCTACGCCTGGAATAATTTTAATGTTCTTATTATTTTACAAACGAATTTTTTTTTTTTTTTTTTGGTTTCAAGAAAAAGCGGTCGATCTACGGTCGAAAAATGAAGGTTTATTTATTTCATTTCGATGAAAAAATTATTTGAAAAAAAATTTTTTAACCACGTTTTGATATTGATTGTTACGTTAGTGCGATAAGAAGAAAGTTATGTTTTTTTACTTTTCGAGAAAGCGATCGGTCTACGCGTCGAACAACTCTGGTCGCGGTCGGTCTACGCGTGGATTATTCCCGAGTGCGATCGGTCTACGCGTCAACTCAATGTACATGCGATCGGTCTACGCGTCGAACAACTCTGGTCGCGGTCGGTCTACGCGTGGATTATTTCCGAGTGCGGTCGGTCTACGCGTCAACTTAATATACATGCAATCGGTCTACGTGTGGATTTTAAATTCCTCTTTCGTTTTTCGATATCAATTTTTTTCATCAATTCATTAGAATAAATTTTAGGTCAAATTTTTTTTCGCGTTTCATGAAAAATTTTTTTCTTCATTTTCGAATTTCAAAAAAACCGATCGGTCTACGCCTGGAATCATTTTAATGTTCTTATTATTTTACAACCGAATTTTTTTTTTTTTTTTTGGGTTCAAGAAAAAAAGGTCGATCTACGGGTAAAAATTTAAGGTTTATTCATTTCATTCCGATGGAAAAATAATTTAAAAAAAAAAATTTTTAAGCACGTTTTGATATTGATCGTTACGTTAATGCGATAAGAA
>CAXAQZ010001353.1:17500-20805 GCA_963971145.1 Sussaba pulchella
TACCAATTTCTTTCATCAATTTATTAGAACAAATTTAAGGTAAAATTAATTTTCGCGTTTCATGAAAAAAAAATTTTTTTTTTCGAATTTCAAAAAAACCGATCGGTCTACCCCTGGAATAATTTTAATGTTCTTATTATTTTACAACCAAATTTTTTTATTTCTTTCGGGTTTAAGAAAAAGCGGTCGATCTACGGGTAAAAATTTAAGGTTTATTCATTTCATTCCGATGGAAAAATAATTTGAAAAAAAAAATTTTTAAGCACGTTTTGATATTGATTGTTACGTTAATGCGATAAGAAGGAAGTTATGTTCTTTTACTTTTCGAGAAAGCGAGTTTTTCGATACCAATTTTTTTTCATCAATTTATTAGAATAAATTTTTGGTCAAAATGGTTTTCGCGTTTCATGAAGAAAATTTTTTTTCTTTCGAATTTCAGAAAAACCGATCGGTCTACGCCTGGAATAATTTTCATGTTCTTATTATTTTACAAACGAAATTTTTTTTTTTTTTTGGTTTCAAGAAAAAGCGGTCGATCTACGGGTAAAAAATGAAGGTTTATTTATTTCATTTCGATGAAAAAACAATTTGGAAAAAAAAAATTTTTTAACCACGTTTTGATATTGATTGTTACATTAATACGATAAGAAGAAAGTTATTTTCTTTTACTCTTCGAAAAAGCGATCGGTCTACGCGTCGAGCAACTCTGGTCGCGGTCGGTCTACGCGTGGATTATTCCCGAGTGCGATCGGTCTACGCGTCAACTCAATGTACATGCGATCGGTCTACGCGTCGAACAACTCTGGTCGCGGTCGGTCTACGCGTGGATTATTTCCGAGTGCGGTCGGTCTACGCGTCAACTCAATATACATGCGATCGGTCTACGTGTGATTTTAAATTCCTCTTTCGTTTTTCGATATCAATTTTTTTCATCAATTCATTAGAATAAATTTTAGGTCAAATTGGTTTTCGCGTTTCATGAAAAATTTTTTTCTCATTTTTGAATTTCAAAAAAACCGATCGGTCTACGCCTGGAATCATTTTAATATTCTTATTATTTTACAACCGAATTTTTTTTTTTTTTTGGGTTCAAGAAAAAAAGGTCGATCTACGGGTAAAAATTTAAGGTTTATTCATTTCATTCCGATGGAAAATAATTTAAAAAAAAAATTTTTAAGCACGTTTTGATATTGATTATTACGTTAATGCGATAAGAAGAAAGTTATGTTCTTTTACTTTTCGAGAATGCGATCGGTCTACGCGTCGAACAACTCTGGTCGCGGTCGGTCTACGCGTGGATTATTTCCGAGGGCGATCGGTCTACGCGTCAACTCAATGTACATGCGATCGGTCTACGCGTCGAACAACTCTGGTTGCGGTCGGTCTACGCGTGGATTATTCCGGAGTGCGGTCGGTCTACGCGTCAACTCAATGTACATGCGATCGGTCTACGTGTGGATTTTAAAATCCTCTTTCGTTTTTCGATACCAATTTTTTTTTATCAATTTATTAGAATAAATTTTAGGTCAAAATGGTTTTCGCGTTTCATGAAAGAAATTTTTTTTTTTTTCGAATTTCAGAAAAACCGATCGGTCTACGCCTGGAATAATTTTAATGTTCTTATTATTTTACAAACGAATTTTTTTTTTTTTCTTTGGTTTCAAGAAAAAGCGGTCGATCTACGGTCGAAAAATGAAGGTTTATTTATTTCATTTCGATGAAAAAATAATTTGAAAAAAAATTTTTAACCACGTTTTGATATTGATTGTTACGTTAATGCGATAAGAAGAAAGTTATGTTTTTTTACTTTTCGAGAAAGCGATCGGTCTACGCGTCGAACAACTCTGGTCGCGGTCGGTCTACGCGTGGATTATTCCCGAGTGCGATCGGTCTACGCGTCAACTCAATGTACATGCGATCGGTTTACGCGTCGAACAACTCTGGTCGCGGTCGGTCTACGCGTGGATTATTTCCGAGTGCGGTCGGTCTACGCGTCAACTCAATATACATGCGATCGGTCTACGTGTGGATTTTAAATTCCTCTTTCGTTTTTCGATATCAATTTTTTTCATCAATTCATTAGAATAAATTTTAGGTCAAATTTTTTTTCGCGTTTCATGAAAAAATTTTTTCTTCATTTTCGAATTTCAAAAAACCGATCGGTCTACGCCTGGAATCATTTTAATGTTCTTATTATTTTACAACCGAATTTTTTTTTTTTTTTTTTGGGTTCAAGAAAAAAAGGTCGATCTACGGGTAAAAATTTAAGGTTTATTCATTTCATTCCGATGGAAAAATAATTAAAAAAAAAAAATTTTTAAGCACGTTTCGATATTGATCGTTACGTTAATGCGATAAGAAGAAAGTTATGTTCTTTTACTTTTCGAGAATGCGATCGGTCTACGCGTCGAACAACTCTGGTCGCGGTCGGTCTACGAGTGGATTATTTCCGAGGGCGATCGGTCTACGCGTCAACCCAATGTACATGCGATCGGTCTACGCGTCGAACAACTCTGGTCGCGGTCGGTCTACGCGTGGATTATTCCCGAGTGCGGTCGGTCTACGCGTAAACTCAATGTACACGCGATCGGTCTACGTGTGGATTTTAAAATCCTCTTTCGTTTTTCGATACCAATTTTTTTTCATTAATTTATTAGAATAAATTTTAGGTCAAAATGGTTTTCGCGTTTCATGAAAGAAATTTTTTTTTTTTTCGAATTTCAGAAAAACCGATCGGTCTACGCCTGGAATAATTTTAATGTTCTTATTATTTTACAAACGAATTTTTTTTTTTTTTTGTTTGGTTTCAAGAAAAAGCGGTCGATCTACGGTCGAAAAATGAAGGTTTATTTATTTCATTTCGATGAAAAAATAATTTTTAAAAAAACTTTTTAACCACGTTTAGATATTGATTGTTACGTTAATGCGATAAGAAGAAAGTTATGTTTTTTTACTTTTCGAGAAAGCGATCGTCTACGCGTCGAACAACTCTGGTCGCGGTCGGTCTACGCGTGGATTATTCCGAGTGCGGTCGGTCTACGCGTCAACTCAATGTACATGCGATCGGTCTACGTGTGGATTTTAAATTCCTCTTTCGTTTTTCGATATCAATTTTTTTCATCAATCCATTAGAATAAATTTTAGGTCAAATTTTTTTTCGCGTTTCATGAAAATTTTTTTTCTTCATTTTCGAATTTCAGAAAAACCGATCGGTCTACGCCTGGAATAATTTTAATGTTCTTATTATTTTACAAACGAATTTTTTTTTTTTTTTTTTGGTTTCAAGAAAAAGCGGTCGATCTACG
>CAXAQZ010001354.1:0-7500 GCA_963971145.1 Sussaba pulchella
GACCGCACTCGGAAATAATCCACGCGTAGACCGACCGCGACCAGAGTTGTTCGACGCGTAGACCGATCGCATGTACATTGAGTTGACGCGTAGACCGATCGCACTCGGGAATAATCCACGCGTAGACCGACCGCGACCAGAGTTGTTCGACGCGTAGACCGATCGCTTTCTCGAAAAGTAAAAAAACATAACTTTCTTCTTATCGCATTGACGTGACAATCAATATCAAAACGTGGTTTAAAAAATTTTTTTTCAAATTATTTTTTCATCGAAATGAAATAAATAAACCTTCATTTTTCGACCGTAGATCGACCGCTTTTTCTTGAAACCAAAAAAAAAAAAAAAAAATTCGTTTGTAAAATAATAAGAACATTAAAATTATTCCAGGCGTAGACCGATCGGTTTTTCTGAAATTCGAAAATGAGAAAAAAAATTTTCATGTAACGCGAAAAAAAATTTGACCTAAAATTTATTCTAATGGATTGATGAAAAAAATTGATATCGAAAAACGAAAGAGGAATTAAAATCCACACGTAGACCGATCGCATGTACATTGAGTTGACGCGTAGACCGACCGCACTCGGGAATAATCCACGCGTAGACCGACCGCGACCAGAGTTGTTCGACGCGTAGACCGATCGCTTTCTCGAAAAGTAAAAAAACATAAACTTTCTTCTTATCGCATTAACGTAACAATCAATATCTAAACGTGGTTAAAAGTTTTTTTAAAAATTATTTTTTCATCGAAATGAAATAAATAAACCTTCATTTTTCGACCGTAGATCGACCGCTTTTTCTTGAAACCAAACAAAAAAAAAAAAAAATTCGTTTGTAAAATAATAAGAACATTAAAATTATTCCAGGCGTAGACCGATCGGTTTTTCTGAAATTCGAAAAAAAAAAAAATTTCTTTCATGAAACGCGAAAACCATTTTGACCTAAAATTTATTCTAATAAATTAATGAAAAAAAATTGGTATCGAAAAACGAAAGAGGATTTTAAAATCCACACGTAGACCGATCGCGTGTACATTGAGTTTACGCGTAGACCGACCGCACTCGGGAATAATCCACGCGTAGACCGACCGCGAACCAGAGTTGTTCGACGCGTAGACCGATCGCATGTACATTGGGTTGACGCGTAGACCGATCGCCCTCGGAAATAATCCACGCGTAGACCGACCGCGACCAGAGGTGTTCGACGCGTAGACCGATCGCATTCTCGAAAAGTAAAAGAACATAACTTTCTTCTTATCGCATTAACGTAACGATCAATATCAAAACGTGCTTAAAAATTTTTTTTTTTAAATTATTTTTCCATCGGAATGAAATGAATAAACCTTAAATTTTTACCCGTGGATCGACCTTTTTTTCTTAAAACCCAAAAAAAAAAAAAAATTCGGTTGTAAAATAATAAGAACATTAAAATGATTCCAGGCGTAGACCGATCGGTTTTTTTGAAATTCGAAAATGAAGAAAAAAATTTTTCATGAAACGCGAAAAAAAATTTGACCTAAAATTTATTCTAATGAATTGATGAAAAAAAATTGATATCGAAAAAGGAAAGAGGAATTTAAAATCCACACGTAGACCGATCGCATGTATATTGAGTTGACGCGTAGACCGACCGCACTCGGAAATAATCCACGCGTAGACCGACCGCGACCAGAGTTGTTCGACGCGTAGACCGATCGCATGTACATTGAGTTGACGCGTAGACCGATCGCACTCGGGAATAATCCACGCGTAGACCGACCGCGACCAGAGTTGTTCGACGCGTAGACCGATCGCTTTCTCGAAAAGTAAAAAAACATAACTTTCTTCTTATCGCATTAACGTGACAATCAATATCAAAACGTGGTTAAAAAATTTTTTTCAAATAATTTTTTCATCGAAATGAAATAAATAAAACTTCATTTTTCGACCGTAGATCGACCGCTTTTTTCTTGAAACCAAAAAAAAAAAAAAAATTCGTTTGTAAAATAATAAGAACATTAAAATTATTCCAGGCGTAGACCGATCGGTTTTTCTGAAATTCGAAAAAAAAAAAAATTTTTTTCATGAACGCGAAAACCATTTTGACCTAAAATTTATTCTAATAAATTGATGAAAAAAATTGGTATCGAAAAACGAAAGAGGATTTTAAAATCCACACGTAGACCGATCGCATGTACATTGAGTTTACGCGTAGACCGACCGCACTCGGGAATAATCCACGCGTAGACCGACCGCGACCAGGTTGTTCGACGCGTAGACCGATCGCATGTACATTGGGTTGACGCGTAGACCGATCACCCCTCGGAAATAATCCACGCGTAGACCGACCGCGACCAGAGTTGTTCGACGCGTAGACCGATCGCATTCTCGAAAAGTAAAAGAACATAACTTTCTTCTTATCGCATTAACGCAACGATCAATATCAAAACGTGCTTAAAAATTTTTTTTTAAAATTATTTTTCCATCGGAATAAAATGAATAAACCTTAAATTTTTTACCCGTAGATCGACCTTTTTTTCTTGAACCCAAAAAAAAAAAAAAAAATTCGGTTGTAAAATAATAAGAACATTAAAATGATTCCAGGCGTAGACCGATCGGTTTTTTTGAAATTCGAAAATGAAGAAAAAAATTTTTCATGAAACGCGAAAAAAATTTGACCTAAAATTTATTCTAATGAATTGATGAAAAAAATTGATATCGAAAAACGAAAGAGTAATTTGAAATCCACACGTAGACCGATCGCATGTATATTGAGTTGACGCGTAGACCGACCGCACGCGGAAATAATCCACGCGTAGACCGACCGCGACCAGAGTTGTTCGACGCGTAGACCGATCGCATGTACATTGAGTTGACGCGTAGACCGATCGCACTCGGGAATAATCCACGCGTAGACCGACCGCGACCAGAGTTGTTCGACGCGTAGACCGATCGCTTTCTCGAAAAGTAAAAAAACATAACTTTCTTCTCTATCGCATTGACGTGACAATCAATATCAAAACGTGGTTAAAAATTTTTTTTCAAATTATTTTTTCATCGAAATGAAATAAATAAACCTTCATTTTTCGACCGTAGATCGACCGCTTTTTCTTGAAACCAAAAAAAAAAAAAAAAAATTCGTTTGTAAAATAATAAGAACATTAAAATTATTCCAGGCGTAGACCGATCGGTTTTTCTGAAATTCGAAAATGAAGAAAAAAATTTTCATGTAACGCGAAAAAAAATTTGACCTAAAATTTATTCTAATGGATTGATGAAAAAAATTGATATCGAAAAACGAAAGAGGAATTTAAAATCCACACGTAGACCGATCGCATGTACATTGAGTTGACGCGTAGACCGACCGCACTCGGGAATAATCCACGCGTAGACCGACCGCGACCAGAGTTGTTCGACGCGTAGACCGATCGCTTTCTCGAAAAGTAAAAAAACATAACTTTCTTCTTATCGCATTAACGTAACAATCAATATCTAAACGTGGTTAAAAAGTTTTTTTAAAAATTATTTTTTCATCGAAATGAAATAAATAAACCTTCATTTTTCGACCGTAGATCGACCGCTTTTTCTTGAAACCAAACAAAAAAAAAAAAATTCGTTTGTAAAATAATAAGAACATTAAAATTATTCCAGGCGTAGACCGATCGGTTTTTCTGAAATTCGAAAAAAAAAAAATTTCTTTCATGAAACGCGAAAACCATTTTGACCTAAAATTTATTCTAATAAATTAATGAAAAAAAATTGGTATCGAAAAACGAAAGAGGATTTTAAAATCCACACGTAGACCGATCGCGTGTACATTGAGTTTACGCGTAGACCGACCGCACTCGGGAATAATCCACGCGTAGACCGACCGCGACCAGAGTTGTTCGACGCGTAGACCGATCGCATGTACATTGGGTTGACGCGTAGACCGATCGCCCTCGGAAATAATCCACTCGTAGACCGACCGCGACCAGAGTTGTTCGACGCGTAGACCGATCGCATTCTCGAAAAGTAAAAGAACATAACTTTCTTCTTATCGCATTAACGTAACGATCAATATCGAAACGTGCTTAAAAATTTTTTTTTTTAATTATTTTTCCATCGGAATGAAATGAATAAACCTTAAATTTTTACCCGTAGATCGACCTTTTTTTCTTGAACCCAAAAAAAAAAAAAAAAATTCGGTTGTAAAATAATAAGAACATTAAAATGATTCCAGGCGTAGACCGATCGGTTTTTTTGAAATTCGAAAATGAAGAAAAAATTTTTCATGAAACGCGAAAAAAAATTTGACCTAAAATTTATTCTAATGAATTGATGAAAAAAATTGATATCGAAAAACGAAAGAGGAATTTAAAATCCACACGTAGACCGATCGCATGTATATTGAGTTGACGCGTAGACCGACCGCACTCGGAAATAATCCACGCGTAGACCGACCGCGACCAGAGTTGTTCGACGCGTAAACCGATCGCATGTACATTGAGTTGACGCGTAGACCGATCGCACTCGGGAATAATCCACGCGTAGACCGACCGCGACCAGAGTTGTTCGACGCGTAGACCGATCGCTTTCTCGAAAAGTAAAAAAACATAACTTCCTTCTTATCGCATTAACGTAACAATCAATATCAAAACGTGGTTAAAAATTTTTTTTTCAAATTATTTTTTCATCGAAATGAAATAAATAAACCTTCATTTTTCGACCGTAGATCGACCGCTTTTTCTTGAAACCAAAGAAAAAAAAAAAAAATTCGTTTGTAAAATAATAAGAACATTAAAATTATTCCAGGCGTAGACCGATCGGTTTGTTCTGAAATTCGAAAAAAAAAAAAATTTCTTTCATGAAACGCGAAAACCATTTTGACCTAAAATTTATTCTAATAAATTGATAAAAAAAAATTGGTATCGAAAAACGAAAGAGGATTTTAAAATCCACACGTAGACCGATCGCATGTACATTGAGTTGACGCGTAGACCGACCGCACTCCGGAATAATCCACGCGTAGACCGACCGCAACCAGAGTTGTTCGACGCGTAGACCGATCGCATGTACATTGAGTTGACGCGTAGACCGATCGCCCTCGGAAATAATCCACGCGTAGACCGACCGCGACCAGAGTTGTTCGACGCGTAGACCGATCGCATTCTCGAAAAGTAAAAGAACATAACTTTCTTCTTATCGCATTAACGTAATAATCAATATCAAAACGTGCTTAAAAATTTTTTTTTTTAAATTATTTTCCATCGGAATGAAATGAATAAACCTTAAATTTTTACCCGTAGATCGACCTTTTTTTCTTGAACCCAAAAAAAAAAAAAAAATTCGGTTGTAAAATAATAAGAATATTAAAAATGATTCCAGGCGTAGACCGATCGGTTTTTTTGAATTCAAAAATGAAGAAAAAAATTTTTCATGAAACGCGAAAACCAATTTGACCTAAAATTTATTCTAATGAATTGATGAAAAAATTGATATCGAAAAACGAAAGAGGAATTAAAATCCACACGTAGACCGATCGCATGTATATTGAGTTGACGCGTAGACCGACCGCACTCGGAAATAATCCACGCGTAGACCGACCGCGACCAGAGTTGTTCGACGCGTAGACCGATCGCATGTACATTGAGTTGACGCGTAGACCGATCGCACTCGGGAATAATCCACGCGTAGACCGACCGCGACCAGAGTTGCTCGACGCGTAGACCGATCGCTTTTTCGAAGAGTAAAAGAAAATAACTTTCTTCTTATCGTATTAATGTAACAATCAATATCAAAACGTGGTTAAAAAATTTTTTTTTCCAAATTGTTTTTTCATCGAAATGAAATAAATAAACCTTCATTTTTTACCCGTAGATCGACCGCTTTTTCTTGAAACCAAAAAAAAAAAAAAAAATTTCGTTTGTAAAATAATAAGAACATGAAAATTATTCCAGGCGTAGACCGATCGGTTTTTCTGAAATTCGAAAGAAAAAAATTTTCTTCATGAAACGCGAAACCATTTTGACCAAAAATTTATTCTAATAAATTGATGAAAAAAAAATTGGTATCGAAAAACTCGCTTTCTCGAAAAGTAAAAGAACATAACTTCCTTCTTATCGCATTAACGTAACAATCAATATCAAAACGTGCTTAAAAATTTTTTTTTTCAAATTATTTTTCCATCGGAATGAAATGAATAAACCTTAAATTTTTACCCGTAGATCGACCGCTTTTTCTTAAACCGAAAAGAAATAAAAAAATTTGGTTGTAAAATAATAAGAACATTAAAATTATTCAGGGGTAGACCGATCGGTTTTTTTGAAATTCGAAAAAAAAAATTTTTTTTTTCATGAAACGCGAAAATTAATTTTACCTTAAATTTGTTCTAATAAATTGATGAAAGAAATTGGTATCGAAAAACGAAAGAGGAATTTCAAATCCACGCGTAGACCGACCGCGGGCAGAGTTGTTCGTTGCGTAGACCGATCGCATGTACATTGAGTTGACGCGTAGACCGATCGCACTCGGAAATAATCCATCCGCAGACCGACCGCGACCAGGGTTGTTCGACGCGTAGACCGATCGCTTTTTCGAAAAGTAAAAGAACATAACTTTCTTCTTATCGCATTAACGTAACAATCAATATCAAAACGTGCTTAAAAATTTTTTTTTTCAAATTATTTTTCTATCGGAATGAAATGAATAAACCTTAATTTTTCACCCGTAGATCGACCGCTTTTTCTTAAACCCAAAAAAAAAAAAAATTCGTTTGTAAAATAATAAGAACATTAAAATTATTCCAGGCGTAGACCGATCGGTTTTTCTGAAATTCGAAAAAAAAAAAAAAATTTTTCATGAAACGCGAAAACCATTTTGGCCTAAAATTTATTCTAATGAGTTGATGAAAAAAAATTAGTACTGAAAAACGAAAGAGGAATTTAAAATTCACACGTAGACCGATCGCAAATCTTGTTTGGTCGATAAGTAGACCGTTTATGGTTTCACGAATTTCTTTTATAGGGACGGTCCGAATCTTGTTAATCAACGAGCATTCTTCTAACTCAATCGAGCATTCGTTATTCCCGGCGTTTATCCTCGTATCAATTATTTCGGTTCGAAGAGTAGACGAATCCCTATTTGAAAATTTTTTAAATTTCCACGTGCATCGCATTGGGCCGTTAAAAGTCGTCAGAATCTTCGTAATATTCAACGATTCTCCGGACTTTATGCAAATTAGAAATAAATTTTTTTGCTCGAATAAATTTTTACGAAAATTTTAGATAGGTACAGTGGGAATCTTGTTAATCCATTTATGCAAAATATAATATCACAGATAAAACATTCCTTCAACAAAATCAAGTATCAGTTATTTCCGCCATTTACCGTTGAACAAAATATTTAAGGTCAAAGATTATGCGAATTAGTTTTTTAATTTTTTAATCTATATTTTCAACGTGCATCGCATCGTTGTTAAAATCTTCGTAATATTTAACGATTCTCCGGACTTAATGCAAATTAGAAAAAGATTTTTTTGCTCGAA